>QEIL01000277.1:0-15312 GCA_003116535.1 Paecilomyces niveus | reverse complement strand
CATTTTTTAATGGTAATGGTAAGAAAAAGACGCGTTGAATAATATTGAGATGGAAGATCTGACGGTTGCGGAGAAATGGGCGGTTCGGTGGTGTGGGCGGTTCGGTGGTTGATTACGTTATTTATAATAATTAACTATTTCTATAAATAATTGTAATTCCTTAAGGTTTTTAGGTTTTAGTTAATTTTAGATTGCTTATATTTTTACCTTATTTACTTAAATTCTTTTAATAGTAATTTAGTGTTTTAGGAAATTTATTTTTTATATATAGAATTTGTATTTCTTTAGTTTTAATTATAGCTTTATAATTTTGAATTTTTATAATATTAACTTAATATATTTAATATTCTCTTTATAACTTTTGGAGAATATTAAAATATTATCCAAATAAACTATAATAAAATTAAATAAATATTCCCCAAGTATTAAATTAATATATCTTTAAAATAATACTAATATATTTGTAAGTTTAAATAGTATAACTAGCTATTTATATAGTCTATACTTTGTCTTAAATATTATTTTTTATTTATTATTTTTTTTAATTTTTAATTAATAATAAGCTTTTATAATATTAAATTTTGTAAATTATTTTACTCCTTATACTTTATTTTAAATTTTAGTAATTAAGGGTAATAAATACTTATTCTTAATTATAATTAAATTTAATTATCGATAGTTTATATATAACTACAAACTCCTATCTTTCTTTAGTATAAATAAGATTAAATATTTTATTAATAATTATAATAATTAAATATATTCCTTTTTAAAGTTTTCCTTGATAAACTCTTTAAGGGTTATTAATTTTATTTTTAATAATTGGTAAATTAATTTGTATATAGGTTCTTTTCCCTTTATAATTAGTATTTTATAATTATATTAATTATATTTTAGTAATTTTATATTAATATTAAGGTTAAAGAAATCCTAGAATTTCTCGTATTTCTTTAGAATATTTGGTTTTTGTTACTTTATTATATTTAATTTATATATTAAACTATGTTTTTTAATTTTAGTTTATATATTTTTTAATGTAGTCTTACCTTTCGATTTATTTTATGGGAAATTTTTGGAAGTTTTTACTTCTTTTGAATTTAAGGTTTTGGTTATTTTTTTTAACTTAGCCTTTTTGGTAGCTAACTTTTTCTCTTTATTATTTAAGAGTAGTCTTTGTAGTGTATAGGTATATTTATATTTGGTGAATTATATTTTATTTTTTATTTAATTAATTTTTAAATTATATTTTTTAAGCTATAGTATTTTAAGTACTATATTATATTTTCTTAACTTAATAATTTTAAGATTAATAAATTTTATATAATTCTTAATTATTATTGGCAAGTGTCTTATCTTTTTAGTAATAAGTTCTCTAAGGTTTTTACTATTTAATTTTATAATTTTAAATGGAATTTATTTTTTCCTTCTTAAAATTTAAATTTTTTCTTTAAATATTAAGTTTATAAAGTTCCCCGTGGCTCCTAAGTTAACTAGTACTTTAGCTAATTAGCTTATAATTTAAATTTCTAATTGGATATAGCTCTTGTTAGTTATTATAGTTAAATACCTTTTTTTTCCCTTTGTAAGTTTTTATAGAAAATAATTTTTATTTAGTTTCTTATGGTAATATATTAAATAATTATTATTATAATACATTGACTAATATATATATATATACTATAAATAGCTTTGAAATTCCATACAAGTATATTTTAACTTGTTATAATAGTAATTTTTTTTTACTACCTTTGAGGAATTTTATTTAATTTATTAAGTCTCGGACTTGTAATCTTTATTTAGTTTTAGTAAAATAGGATTTATTATTTGTATTTTAGTATTAATAGCCTTTAGTACTCCTTGAATACTACTTAAATTTAGTATTCCCGAAGTTTTAAGTTCTTTGGGTAAATTTTGTATATTATATTATTTTTTTAGCTTTGTAAGTTTAAATTATTTATTAATTCTAACTAATACTTTAAATATTTATTGTGTGTTTTGATTATCTTGGTATTTTTTTAGTATTTTATTTGGTTTATTTATAGGCTTAACTATTGCCTTGATTATTTTTATTGATAGTATTATTTATTACCTTATGAGTTTCTTTATAATCTTTGGTATATTTTATATTATTTGTAGGTATTTGTTAATTTCTTTGTATATTTCTTGAGTTTTCTTTGGTAGTTTTGGTGATATTTGTTTGGTTTTTTTAGTCCCTAGAGGTTATTTATTTTTGTTATTTGGTGGAATTATCCCTAACACTTACTTAGTTTTTTTAATTCTTAGAAATTTTAATTCCTTATTTTTATTACCTGGTTAAGTTATTTATTTGTATTATATTTATTCTTAATTTTTGGGTATATTATTATAATTTTTGCTTTTACTATTACTTTTTGTAGCTTTAAGCTATATTGTTGTTTTCTTAGGCTTTTTATATTATTTAACTATATACTTTTCTTTATTATAGTTAAAGTATTTGTATTTCTTTTGTTTTATTTTTTCTTTAAGTTTATTTATTAGTTTATATATTATAATATTTAATTTTATTAGCCTTGGCTTGTAAGGATTAAATGTTTTTTCTTATGCTTTTTATTTTTTGTGGTTTTTATATTAGTTGAATTTTGGATTCCTAATGTTTCTTTATTGTTTAGTGTATTATTATACTTTCTTTTTATCGTAAATTTAATTATTAATTTTAATGGATAATTCGATAAGTTTATTGATATTTTTTAGCTTATTTTACCTTATTAATTTATCTTAAATACTTTCCTTAAGTCTTTACTTATAAATTATAAGTTATATTTTATTACTTTATTTTAAATAAGTTATAATTTACTAATATTTTAATATATAATTTTATATTACTTTAATATTTCTTAAATATTTAAGCTTTTATTTTATAATTTTTATTTTGTCGATAAATTTAAATACTTTTTTAAGTTATTTTTTAAAGTTTATATATTCTTAGAAGATTTTCTTAGTAATTTTATTTTAATTTTTTTTTTATTATTTTTATTTTTTAAGATAAGTTTAATTTATTCGAAAGTTATTCCCTTTATATAAGAGATAGTTATTATAATTTTAATTTTAAAATTAGTAACTTTTATTATTTTAAAATAAAAGTTTAATTGTACTAAGAATATTTATAGCTTATTTTATTTTTCGTGGAATAAGTTTAGCTTTGGTAGTTTAACTTTTGGTTTTTTTAATTAAGGTACAGCCTTTGATTAATATATAGCCTTTGCTTCCTTTAGTCGAATTATATATTTTTATAATTAACTAATTATTTTTATTAACTACTTATTAGTAAGTATACTTAGTTTAAATATTATTAGCTAAGTAGTTTATTTAGCTTATTATTACTTATTAATAGTCGATATTTTAATAGTAATAATATTTAAACCTTTAATAATTAGGATTAAGGGTAATTATTGTATTATACCCTAGGATCTAGGTTTTAATTATTTTTATTTACTATAGTTAGGGAAAGTTTAAGCGAATTAAACTTAATTCTCGTCTAGTAATTTTATAGTTCTTCGAGAATCTTTATATAATATTTAATATACTACTTATTAAGTATTTTTGGCGAAAGGGTTATTATATTTAATAATACAAGGGGTTTTTTTAAAGTAAATAATAATTAAGTTAAAAGTAGGGCTTATTTTATATATATACATAGTAGTAGTTTTCTTATTAACTTATAATAAATAATAGTAATTAATTTAATATATTAAATTAAAAAATACAATAATTACAAAAAACTAAATACAACTATAAGGCGAAAATAAGTGTCCTTATATATTTAGTCCTTTCTTAGTATATTTTCTTTAGTAAATTTTCCTTAATAAATATATTGTAGTATATTTATCTTGGTATATTTATCTTAGTATATTTATTGTAGCTTTGTATATTGTTAAGGATATACTTCTTTTATTTATGTGACTTCTTTAGGCTAATTTGTTTATTTGGCCCGTTTGGCTTAACTAGTCTTGTTAGCTTACTTGGCTTAATGTTGCACTATAAAGTTTTATTTTATTAGGGTATTATAGTTGTGCCCCTCTATGGTTAGTTTGTAATAGTTTGCCTTTTAACTTTTTTATATTTTAAAATTTTTTTAACTTTATATTTTTTAATTTTATTATTAAGTTTAATGTTTTAGTTAATTTAAGTATTTTTTAATATTAGTTTTAATAATAAAATATAAAAAATTAAGTATATATATTTTATGCTTTTTGGTAATTTTAATTTATAATTTATTAGTTTAATTTTTTATTTAATAATAAATAGTTTAATTTTTTTATTGTTAAGCTTATTGTTTAGTCTTTTAGTTTTAATATTTTATTATAGTAAATATATTTTCTTTTTTTCCTTAAAATTAAGTTTTTTTTAACTTTAAAGGTTATAGTATATTATTATTTATATAATATTTAATTTAATAGTAATATTAAAGCTATAAAAACTATTTAATTAACTAAGTAATATTTTTCGAAAAAATTAAACTAAGGGAAAAAAAAAAGAAATTAAAGAAAATTCGTAAAACTATTAAATATCCCCTTTAAGTATTTTGCTATTTAAATTACCTTTTAATATAAATTTAGTCTTTAGCCTTTGTCTAATAAGAAATACTTGCGAATTTAACTTTCTTAAAGGTTTAAGTTAAAGTTGTGACAATTTATAGGTTAATAAATTTGATATTTAACCTTAATTATTTATAGGTTTTTTGTAATTTTTAAACTTTGTGTTTCGCTTTATAGTTTACCTTTTTAATTTCTTTTAGTTTATAGCTAAACTTAAAATTATACTTATAATTTGTATAGAAAGGTATTTCTTTCGTAGTTATATTAATTAAATTATTATATATAAATTGTGCTAATAGTAGTAATTTTACCTAATTATTTTAATTGTAGTTTATATAGTAGTATAGATACTATTTAACTATTTAATTTATATATTTTATTTATTTATTTATTTATAAATAATAAGTTATATTAAGTTTATACTTAATTTTAATTATATTTATAAGTATTTTTTATAACTTAAATATAAACTAAGTATTTTAATTTATAGTAATTTTTTTTAATATTTTATGTTTATAAAATATATATTATATTAATAAATATATTATATTTATTATTGTTACTATATTTTTTATAGGTATAATATGTAAGTATTTTGTTAATTTTTTAATTATTGTTAATATTATATTGTATATAGTATTATTTCCTTTTAATTTTAGTAATTATATAATAAAATTTATAGTAATTTATTCCTATAATTTAGTAGGTATTATAAGTAATTATATCTTCTCGTATAGTAAATATTTTATTAACTTATCCTATTAATATATATTATAATTCTTAAAATATACTAATATAATTTTTTATATATTTGAAAAATAATAATTTCTTGAAATTTATTTTTTTATTTTTTTAATTTTAAAATACTTCTTTGTTAGTAATTATAGTATTACTTATTAATTTTTATTTTTATTATAAATAATATATAAATAAGTTTGTGATAGTATATTAATTTATTCTCTTTAGTTATTTTATTTTTTTATTTTTTTTTAATAAATTATAAGGTTATATTTTTTTATATTGCCTTTTTAATTTATTTAATAATATTATTATTTTCCTTAATAGTTATTATAATTATTAAGGTGGTTACTTAGTAATTGTATTTTAATATATTATTTTTATTTTTATATAATAGTATTAGTTTTGGCTTTTATATTTTTTCTTTATAATTTAATTATTTATTAAAAGTATTAATTTTAGTGTTTTATGTATTACTAGTATATTTAATTGTAAAATTATATTTTAATAATACCTTTACTTATTTAACTTATTTTTATATTAATACTTTAATTATTATAAAGTAGGTAAAATTTTTATAGTTTATTGTAACTATAATTATATATTTTACTTCTTTAAAATAAACTTTTTAAATTTTAAATATTATTATTATAATTAATAATTCCTTATTATAAATTTTATAATTTAGCTTTGCTAGTATTATTTTCTTTGAGTAATATATTATTAGTAGTAATTTTTTATTTACTTCTTGCTAATATATAACTTTTTTAATTATATAATTTAATATATTAGTTTTAATAAATATTGGTAATTTTGGGTTATATTGCTATAATATTAGTATAGTTGTTATTTTAACCTTAATTTCTTTTATTACTTTTGTTTATTTATTTATTTATTAATATTTTTTTTTTAAGTAATTAAAATAAAAGTTTTATAATATTAGTATAGTTTTATATATATTATTTATAATAGTTAACTATTCTTATAAATAATTATAACTCCTTAAGGTTTTTAAGTTTTAGTTAATTTTAAATTATTTGTATTTTTACTTTATTTACTTAAATTTCTTTAATAGTAATTTAATGTTTTAGGAAATTTATTTTTTATATATAGAATTTATATTTCTTTAGCTTTAATTATAGCTTTGTAATTTTAAATTTTTATAATATTAACTTAATATATTTAATATACTTTTTATAGCTTTTAAAAAATATTAAAATATTATTTAAATAAGCTATAATAAAATTAAATAAATACTTCTTAAATATTAAATTAATATATTTTTAAAATAATACTAGTGTATTCATAAGTTTAAATAGTATAATTAGCTATTTATATAGTTTATACTTTATTTTAAATATTATTTTATATTTATCGCTTTTTTTAATTTTTAATTTATAATAAGTTTTTATAATATTAAACTTTGTAAATTATTTTACTTTTTGTATTTTATTTTAAATTTTAGTAATTAAAGGTAATAAATACTTATCCTTAATTATAATTAAATTTAATTATTAATAATTTATATATAACTATAAATTCCTATTTTTTTTTAAGGTTTTTTTTAATAAATTTTTTAAGGGTTATTAATTTTATTTTTAATAATTAATTGTAAGGAATATTTAGGTAGTGTAGTAAGTAGTGGTATTGTATTAAGACTAATTACTAGTCTCTTATAGTGTGTACTCTTGAGTGTGATATTATATAGTATGCTATTAAATTATATAATTATATTTCGCACTCCTAAGCTATACCCCTTTGGGGTGTATACTAAAGTTTTATATATAGCGATATGGTATATACCTTATATCTGCCTCCCCTCTATATATACCTAGACCCTTAGGTACTCTAAGGTAATAGGTGGAATTTGAGTTAACAAGGTATTCTTATTATTTTCCCTTGAGTTATATAATAATTTATTATATTAAAGGTATATAAATATAGCAAGGCTATAAACATAATAATTTTAATTTAATATTAATATAAGCTCTTCGAAGCTTCCTAGTGTATCTAGGTATAATAGAATTCGTTGTTTAGTATGGAGTTATTATTTATTATAGTTATATAATAATTATAGTTATAGAATATAAGGTTATACTAACAAGTTGTATTATACTTATATAATATCAAACTTGTAAATAAAAGGTATTTTAATTCTTGTATTATAATTAGCTTGCTGGTGCCTTATAGAATTTACTTATTATTAATATATTTTATAAAGGTATAAAGTATATTATTCTATGTAGCTTGCGCGTGTTTTACCTTTTTTCTCTAATTTATATTTTTTTTATGATGGTAAGTCTTTGTTTTAATTATTATAATTTGCTATTCCTTTAAAATTTTTTTATTTTTCCTTTTTTAAGTTATTAAAGTAATAGTTATTTAAAGGAGTATACAAAGTTATTATATATACTGTGTCTAGGTATTATATACTAATGGTCTATAGATAGCTAAAGCTAGAAGACCAAGACCTTCTCAGAAACAATGTCATTGCCGCCGTGCGGCGAGGGCTACCATTGTTACTACATCTGCTACTATCCTTATCGAGCTTCCATTTATTTCTTTCTTTGATAAGGATTTTTTTATGTTGGAGATTCCCCTTGTTAGTAATAATAAGGGTGAGTCCTTTCCTTTTATATTATTATTCCCTGCCCCCTATTACTTCTATTACCCTATATTATTTACCCTTTTCTCTTTAAAAAAAAATAATAATAAAGAATACCAAAAAAAAAAATAAAAAAAGAAGGAGAAGAAGGAGGAAGAGAACCGGGTATATCACCAAAGACCCCTATTATTAAAGGTATTCCCATACCAATATTATTTTTATTCCTTAGAGGGTAATCCTAAATATATAAAATATATCTTTAATTTAATAAAAAAATATAAGTATTATTACGAAATATATCACAAGTACTTATCTATAAGTATAGCTTAATATTTCCTTTATATTTTTATTGGTGGAATATATTAATATATTGTGATATAGATTCCAGATAATCTTAATACCCGTGATACTACTAGAGCTATTATTATTACTATTACCAAACCCTTCCTTGGGAAACATAGTTTAATTTATAAAATTATTATTATATTATATATATCCTAAAGGAAGGTAATTATTAGAGGAGAAAGGCCCTATTATACTACTATATTAAAATTACCTTATATAGTTTCACCTCCGAAATTCTTAATTATAATTATTAATCCTCCTAAGGAGGATATAAAAGTGTTGTTATTTGCTTTTATTAATATACCTTTATTTTTAGTTTCCCCTTTTTGGAGGATTTTGAATTTTTTCTTATAGGTGTTTCTTGTGTTTTTATATTATATTTATTAATTATATATAGCCTATAGGTCGATATTATACTTTATGGCTTTTTTATAGTTTTTCCTAGATATAATTAGAATATTATATTTTTGTGCTGGCTCCTTTAAGGAGTCAAATATAGATTTTTTTTATTTTGTTTTTATTTTCTTTGGTAGTCTTCCCTTTTGTTTTTTTTTAGTTATTTTTTCTTTGTATTATTCCTTAAATTTTTATAAAAATTTTGTTATACCTTTAAGATTCGACTTTATTTATTAAGTATTATAGTTATATAAATAACCTTTCTAATGGATTAAATAATATATTTTATTATTACTTTGTTTTATTTGTAAGATACTTTTAATTTTTTATTATTTCTTATCTTTGATATATATTGGGTTAGGCTACTTTACCCTACCTTTATATATATAGTATAACTTTAATAGTAAGATATAGAAGATAGGATAAATACTCCTATATTATATAGGTAGGTTAAACTTATATATTTACTTTCCCTATATATTTATAATTTGGAAAGGTTTAAGAAAGTAGTCTTCTAGCTTATAGTTTGGATATAGTATCTTAATATTCTTTGCTCATAGCATTACTTATTATTTTGGTGTGAAGGTTATTGGTTTATATGTCTTGTTATAGTAACACTTTTATATCTCCCTTATAATTTGTAGGTGTACCTTAAGTGTTTTATATGTTTTTACTATTTGTTTTATGTGTTTTATTATGTTTTTTGCCTTTTTTAACTTATTTTTTTATTTAATATTTAATTGTAATTTTGGTAAATATCCCATAAGTGCTTTTGTTGGTGGAATATTAGTTATATTATATTGGGATATATTGTATATAAATTACGCCAGTAGTAGTAAGCTAGACTAATTGTCTTGCTCGAAATTACTATATACTTGTAGGTAATATTTTAATACCTAGTTTTAGTATTTTGTTTGGCTATTTATTTATGTATAAAATGTGGTAGACAAGCCACATTTAAACCCTATATACTTATATAGTATAGCTTAATATTTATTAATAAATAGTAAACCTTTATTATTAATTTATTTTATAGGTATCCCATAATTCTTGAAGACTATATTTAATATAAGGTTTGCGAGGTCTATTATATTTATATCCTTTCTATAGGGAATATAGATAGCTTATTTTATTAAAAGGTTTATTATTATAAGGATTATATTATACACTATGTTTCTCTACCTTGAAGGTAGTAAACTTATTATGAAGTCTAATAAAATTACTTCAAAAGGTCTTATAGGTATAGGTAATAACTCAAGTGCTCTATACGGCTTGTGTTATTTAATATTAATTCTTTGGTAAATATCGTATATTTTAATATAGTTTTTAATATTATCTATTATATTATACCAAAAGTATTTGTGACAAATAATATTTAAGGTATGTTTTGTGCCAAAATATCCCCCTAACGGGTTGTTATAATAAATATATAAGATCTCTTATCTTATCACTATATCTCGGGGTATATATATATAATCTTTGTACCTGAGTAAGCTATCTTTGCTTATTTTTTAAGTTGATTATTTAGCCTATATACTTTCCATTATGTTAAGTCTTTTATATTATGTCTTAGCGAAGGTATCCCTTGCTTATTCTTTATATATGAAATTTATAAATAGTATAGAAAGGGTGGTGTTATAAATTATCTTGAGTCGTATGGCAGTTGCAACCATGGTTTATGGTACCAGAAGTTCTAGAATTCCTGTATCGCCGGCAGTGCGATCTCCGATTATATATACGCCTAATACTATATTAATTTTTTTATTAATAATTATTAGTTTTGTATTCTGGAGTCTAACCGTTGGCTTAGTCTGGAGTCTAATATATACTATCAACCCCCCGACTCTTGTAGGTTTTAGACTAAAGTTTTTTTTTGCTAGTTCGGCAGTTACTTTTTATAATAATTTCTTTTGTAATATAGGTAATAGTATTTGCTCTTTTTTACTAATTATATAGTTTAGATAACGACTTAGTGTATTTGTGGGATTTTGTAATCCTGGGTGGTGTTCGATTATGAAGTCGAATGTGCTTAATTGTTCCGCCTATTTTATTTAATATTTTTTTAACTCTTTTATTATTAGGAAGTAGTGGAGGTTAATATAGTTAAATAATATTATGACAGGGTACCTGCTACCTTCTAGGTAGTATTATTACTATTTAAATACTTTAATTATTGTGAGTATTTCCTTATTATATATTTTATAGTTGTGCTTTGTTGGCGTTATTTTTCTTAACTAATAGGCTATTAAATACTATTGCTGGTTATTCTCCTATAACTATATTAAGATTATGGATATAATAAATCCTAATATATCGGGCTTTACCCGGATTTTATATTATAAATCGAAGTGTCGGAGTAGGGATACACTTGTAAATAACCTCTTTAACTTTTGGAAAGTAGTTTTTATATTTTTAATTATTTCAAAGTGTAATGTTTAAGTTTTCTGCTTCTTTTTCCCTTTTTGTTATTTTGTAGTTTTTGTTTTTTTCTTTCTTTTGTAGTATGCCTTTGTATTATATATTATATTTAATAAGGGTGTATAAATACATAAGAACCCTTGAATAAACTTACGATAAAAATTCGTAAATCCTAGGAACACTTAAATATCCTATATATTTTATAGCTTTGGCTATAAGAGGATAGTTTTGATACGAGATTGCTTTATCTCTACTCCCTTTGGGCTAATAATATATTTTAGGAAGTTTACGGTATTTATTTTAAAAGTGTACTTGTTAAGCTTTGTATAAAACTTATATTATTATAATTTATTTAAGACTATTTATATATAGTATATATATTCCTCTTTTAAATTTGAATAAATAAGGATATTATTTAGGTAAATAATATAATATATATTTAATAAGTCGCTGAGTACTTTATTAATATAGGTTTAAAATGTTGTAGGTGTGTTTGTTAGGCCGAAGGGCATAACTTAATATTTATAATAGCTATATTTGGTATGAAATATTATTTTTTATTTGTTACCCTTGCGAATATAGATGTGATAATATATATTTCTTAGGTCTAGTTGTGAAAAAATTTTCGCACCTGAAAGATAATCTAGTATCTCTCTGATTAATAGTAAGGGATAATGGTTCTTGATGGTTATCGTATTAATGCCCCTATAATTAATATATAATTATATAATTCTATCCTTCTTTGGGACAAAAAGGATAGGTGTGTTAGTAGGACTTTTAAATAATTTAATTTATTTTTTCTCAAATATAAATTTAATATATTTCCGAAGAATTTATAATTCTTATTCTAATAATAAGTATAATAACTTATAGAGTAGCTATATCCCCGGGAACAAGTTGATCGTATAGTTATACTCGCTATTTTCTAAGAGTATCCTTATTTCCTCTTCTAAAAAGATATTTTTAAAGTCTTGAAACTTTTTAGGTAATATAGGCTTTATAATATTTGTGCTAAAAAAAATAATAGTTTCGCTATTCCATAGTATTTATAAATAAATAATATATACTGTGTATCCTTAAAGGATTTTTTCTATATATATTATTGTATTTAATAATTTAACCTCCGGGTGTATTTTTATTGTGTGATAAGACTATGTCTTCTTACTCTAATTTGGATTAGGATTAATTTCTTATAACTATGGGTATTTTAATATAGTGTTGTAGCCTTCAATATTTATAGCTTTGAAGCCGTGGGACTGTGTTTGTTTTATTCCATTATTATCTTTTGTAATTATTTTTAGGATATGATATTTATATGTGCTTATTTTATGGCCGTCTAGTGTTTTTATTTGGTGCGGCATATTTGTCTCGTCGGACAGATATTCCTTAACTTATTGTTGAGATATGAAATTGCTTTCTGTTCCCGAATTTATTAATGCCTATGTATTTATGGGACCTTATGGAGTTGTAATTTCGATATGAAAAGCGATTACTATAAGGCTATATCTTTTGGAGTCAATTCCTAGTGCTGCCGCAGCGCTAAGTGCTGGGAGCTCTAGTTTTTTATTAACGACCCTGTATTTTTATCCTTTAACTTGTTATTTTTTGATAAGTAATCTCTTCCTATATAACTAGGTTTATTATAAATATAGTATCGAATATTATGTTTCTTGTTTTGGTAATATTTCGTACTTTCTGTTATTTGTGATATTGGAAAGGATTTTTTATATAATTTATTCTTCTTAGATAAGTATTTGGATAAATTATCTTTGGATTTCGTGTTTCGCTTTGGGCTATTTTTTTTATCTTTATATAACCTTTTGTATTATTGTGAGTTTAGTACTTCTTATTGGCTATAGATATTATCTTTTACTATTTATAAGTATATTATAAATTTGGGGTATATGTTAAGTTTATAGCCATATCAATTTACCTCTATTTATATAACCTTAAATATCTTAGCTCGCAAGTATTTAATTTGTTATTATTTTATATATTATTCCGGAAGGTATATTTTATAATAGTTTATATAAGTTACAAATTCTTATACCGATTATAAATACTATTATTATATACCGATAAGTATCTAATATGTATTACGCACGAGGTTCTTTGGGCTATTTAGTTATTATAATAAGAAGTTTTTAAACTCCTCCTATTTAAATTCTTGGCTTTATTTTTTTATTTTTAATTATATATTTAATTATATAAGTAATAGGTTACTATTTAGGTAACTAATTATTTTATTGATTTTATATGTATTAGATTTAAATAAATAATTATATTATGTGAAGTGTATCTCAAGGTGTGTTATAAATTTATTGTATTCTCGGGTGCCTATTCCCTTATATTATTTTTTTATTTTTATATATAGAGGTTGTAGTGTAGTTGGGTTATCTTTTAATAACGAATTTATCCTTGAAAGGTTGCCCCTTTGGTATTTCCTTCTCCTTAAAATTATTATTTTAGGTAATATATTATATAGTGTAATAACCTATAATCCTTTTTATAAGAAGTTTATTATTGAAGTATCCTTAGACCTATTTCGACCTTTATTTCCTATAGGAATTTAAAATATAACTTGGTATAATATAGAAGTATTTATATGCTCTATATCTTTTTTATTTGTATTTGATAAATTATATTTATTTTAGTTTGTATCTAGGAATTCTCTTTTTCTTTGGATATGTTTTTGGAGTTGTCGCAACTCCTTTTGTTATTATAATTATAGTAGTTTTACCTTTGCTACTTTAAGTTGGGTTATGATATTTTTATTACTTATAATCCTTTTATTATTAATAGTTATAGAGTTTGATGGGTATCCTTATATTTTGATTTCTTTTTAAAATCTCCTTGTGGTTGAGCTGGGGGACTATGTCCCTCCTAATTTCTCCCTTTTTATAGGTTTTATTGGTAATTTTGTTGTTATTTGTTTTAATATTTGTATTATGATAATAGCCTCCTCTTGATTCTCTTAATTTTACTCCTGTGTTTCCGGAGGTTCCTATGTTTCTTTTTGTATTCTTCCTTTATATAGTAAGTTTGGTTTAGGGGTTATAATAAATTTTATTTGAGGTCGGAGGTTGTGTTTTCCTAATACTATTTTATTAATACCGGGCTACCTCCTTTGATAATAAATAATTAGAATTATAAGGGATATTTAGGTAGTGTGGTAAGTAGTGGTATTATATTAAGACTAATCACTAGTCTCTTATAGTATATATTCCCAAGTATGATATTATATAGTATACTATTGAGTCATGTGATTATATCTCGCACTCTTAAGCTATACCCCTTCGGGGTGCGTATTAGAGTTCTATATATAGTGATATAGTATGTGCCTTACAGGGAGTTTGTAGTTTTATTAGATTTGCTAATTATTATCGAGAGTTTATACCTGGGTTTTTTACTTTTATAATACCCCTTATAGCCCTTATTAAAAAAAAAATTCCTTTCGAATAAATTAAATAATATAAATAAGTGTTTAAATCTTTGAAGGCTATATTAATTTCCGCATTAATTCTAATATAATAAGACCCAAATAGAAAGACTATACTCAAAACCAATTCCTTTAATTATACGATAGGAGGAGTACTCTCCTAATATACTAATAATAGTACCTTAAGGCTAATAATATTCTTCTTTAGGAAGAATACCCTTATAAAATATAATTATCTAATTTATAACAAAGAATTATTAGTAATTATTCAATATTTAAAACAATAAGATATTAAATTATAAAGTATCTTTTCTTTTGAAATTCTTATAAATTATAAAAACTTAGAATATTTTATAAAAAAGTAAAAGCTGAATAAATATTAAGTCCATTGGGCAGAGCTTTTAGCTAATTATAATTTCCAATTGAAATTTTGGGTAGGTAGTGAAGTAGTAGTCCCCAATACTTTATTACACCACGAATAAAATATACCATAGGATTAAGATAATAACCAGCTCACCGGGAGATATTTTCAATTATTTAAATTTGGGAAAAATTGCAAAGGAGGCCTTATATAAATAGCCAAATTATAATTTATACTATTAAAGATAACATTAAGCTTTGTAACTAAAGGTGATTAAAACTAAAAGGACAATCCCACCGAGGATAGGTCCGATTCACTGTAACGGTCCAAGAGGTAGTTTATTCAACTAGCTAGGACGACTCAACGAGTATACTAAACATACAGAAGAAAGGAAAGAAATAGCTAACTACAGCGGCTTCAAATCCTATATAGGGTC
>QEIL01000276.1:0-16098 GCA_003116535.1 Paecilomyces niveus | reverse complement strand
GTAGGGCGGTGAAAGGTGGCAGAATGCGATATTTCAACACCTAGGTGCCGAGATAAGGAGCTCAAGAGCTCCATGGGTTGGCTGAGGGTATCCGAAGCCCTATATCGGGCCTAGCCCGTCACACAACCATTTAAGGCCTGTCTTATCTGATGTCCAGCCGTTAGGACTATTGGTAAGCCTCAAATCTGGATAAAGATTAGGCTCTTGATACCAGGCAGCCTTATATTCTTTCCTTTTTAAGATAACTGCTGGAGGTATGGGAGTCCCTTTAGAGCTCACATGTCATGACCCTACTAGAACTGCACCGCCGAGAACCCTTCGCCTCGAGGGGAGGCGAGGGGCAGAGGTATCAACCCCGTGAGGTGAAACCCAGATGAAACTGCCAAGAGCTAGGGGACGAACGATCTCCTAGATAGTTATATAGAACCCCCTTTACCCGAATAAGATCCGCATAGGATCCTAGGTCCTAGGATTCAGGAGCTCCGAGGTGGCGAGCTCAGAGGTCAGGTTTACCCTTGGGTCACGGGTCAGATCGGATGAATGCCAAGTCTTTTCATCCGATGTTTTAAAGCAACATCAGGTTAGAGCAACGCTAGCTGAGGGTGGCCGAAGCTCTATACCGGGCATAGCCCGTCACAAAATCTTCAAGATCTAATGAAATAGGATTCATATTGATGAATTGGTGAGTAGTTGAAGAAATGGCGGTGTTCTACAAAATCGATCGTCAGATGGGGACGATCGTCAGGTGATTAAACTCAGCACTGTCTGGTGGCGCACAGAGACCAAGTTGACACGATAGACCCACAGCAACAAGTTGGACATATACTCCATGTCCACGGGTGGCATGCGAGCTACGCAAAATAACTATATACCCTGTGGACATGATATAAGATCAGGATAGCTGGAGCAGGAAACATCCGGGCCCTTGCCTTGGGCCGCGTCTGCTATCGCAGCTTCGATTGAAGTATCCACCGAAGACGTATAGCTTGGTACCGTTTTCCTAAATAGAACCTCATTTTCGATGTCTTCCAGAGTACGGCCCTTCGTCTCCGGAATGAGAAGTGTCACGGCTGCTGTCAACGCCATGACTCCAGGGAACAACCCTAATACGTCGTCCAGACCAATCCGCTCTTCAGCGGTTCCGAAAGCAAACGCCGTGAGGACAGCACCGCACTTTCCTGCGGCAGCCGAGATGCCATGGGCGGTGCCCCGGACACGAGTTGGGAAGACTTCCGCAGGAATCAAGAACGTCGTGCAATTGGGGCCCAAATTAAGAACCAGTTGGGAGATGGTAAAGATCGCCATCAGGCCTCCTGTCGACGCATGAGCAGAAGGAGAGCTGATGCCGGCCCAGATGGCGTAGAGGATACAAACCACAACACAGGCATAGAGCTGCTGGCGGACACGGCCCATTCGATCAGGGAGTAGGATCCTAACATAGAACCCTGGAAGGAAACACTTTGCCTGCAGCAAGGGTTCCTGCTGTGCCGTTTTGACCTGGTCGTCGTCGAATATACCTCCCTGCCGCCATCAATCTGTCTGCCTAAAAAAAAAAGAAAGAAAAAAGAAAAGAAAGCTACAATGATAACTCACTTGAAACACTAAGGTCTTCTCGCTCGAATCACTCAGGCCATCATAGTACGTTTTATCCACTGCCGTCAGGCAGCGCTTCGCCATGACGTGGGCTCCAACAAGCTGGGCGACCTTGTCGTTGTATCCGATATCGCGCAGGTACTGCTCACCCAAGACCTCATGGCTGGGCGCGCCCAACATATGTGCCACCTGGCGCAATCATCCTTTCCATCTTCAAGGCGGCAGAGATGAATCGGCCGACATCATGGAGAAGTGCTGCCAGGACTACTTCGCATCGGCGCCATAATAGGGGTTCTGGCGGGCCAAGTGAGCACGCTGTAGTGAGTGCTGCAGTTGTGATATACGCTCGCCAATGTAGTCTCCATCTCCCTGTTCGATAAGGAAATTGGATAGCTGCGAGACAGTTTGATGGACGTGAGCGTCAACCGCGGTGAGGGGCATCTTGAGCAAAAGTGAAGCGTATCTAGCCTCGCTTTAATTCTGGCCGTCGGACAAACTATCTATATTTGTTCGAAATATGGCTTCAACTTATTTCCTGTGTATCTTGTTAAATTGCGTCCTTTACGCAGTCAGCTATTTCACGCACATGATTGGTCAATTATAGTTGGCTTGTTTCTGTAGCAGAAGGACAGTGGTTGAAAGGGAATGACCTGAATAAGAAATTATTCCTTTTTATCACTATCAAATTATTGAATCCAGTTCACTAACCCGTCCATTCGCAACTTGATGTCGGGCCGCTATGATGTCCACCGGGGTCAAGTGCGATGTTGTACACTGCGGGGTGGAGATGCTCGGGATGAAGACTTGTGATGACCGCCATCGGGGGTTACGCCGAAGTGGCACTCCATGTAATTGATCTGGGTATGGACTTGCAGCTACAGGGATTGAACAGCTGCGATTAGTATGTTCGTGCGTTGCATGAATTGGAGAACATGGTCGAGATGGATATATTATATCTTGTGCTAAGATATGTCTCATTCATTAAACATTCGATAAGACCCTGCATCTATCATCTTACGCGAGTAGAGTTAAAATGAAAGAGAGAAAGGAAGAACGGACCTTAGTGGGAAACATGCCTAGCCTCACCCAAGCTCAAGTCGATGCCTATCACACGCGTGGCTACCTGGTACTGCGGGCGGCCGAGCACCAGCTCGTTGACTCAACAGATCTGCAGCACTGGACGAATGAGGTCAAGAACTGGCCGGGCGAGAAAGGCAAATGGATGCCGTACGAAGAGGTCAATATGAGGGGCGAGAATCAGTTGATGCGCACAGAGAACTTTGTCGGTTACCATGAGTCGTTCCGGGAGCTCATTTGCGGCAAGCAGATGACCGAGATCCTGAAGAGCCTTTCGGGGGACGTAGGTGAAACTGTACACACAGCTATTTGGAATCTTCTAATAAAGATAGGACATACTTCTTTTCAAGGATAAGATCAATTACAAACAACCTTTCGAAAATGGCTTTGCCGCCCATCTCGATGCCCCAGCCTACGACCACATCGGCCGCATTGAGCACGTCACGGCTAATTTTGCCATCGACTCTGCCACGCCTGCCAACGGCTGTCTCGAGGTCATCCCTGGCTCCCACCAGGTGACAGTTGAACTGATGGAGGGTGGCCGTATCAGCCCAGCGTGGGAGGCAGCACATGAATGGGTGTCGGTACCCTTGGAGCCTGGAGACGTCCTAATCTTTGGATCCCACCTGGCACACCGATCCGCCGCGAACACGACTGACCTGGCTCGTGCCAGCTTGTATGCTACATTCTATGGGGAGTCTGACGGATTGGATCTCAAAAAACAGTATTATGAGCATTGTCGGAAGATGTTTCCGCGTGACCATGGTGAGTGACAGCCATTAATAGGTGTCCGGACGGGGGATGCCGCGAAATTCAGTGCACCGTTTAACAGAGAGTGACAGAGCGTGTTCCTGGAGAGGACTATGCGCAGGTTTCGAGATATATGGTTTCGGGGCTCCATTTTCTCGCATCGAACCAACGCCCGTATCAGCGGCTGCTAAGTAGTCATGGAGGAAGGAAGCTCGGAAATTTTCGAACGGGGACGCCTTGTTATCGTGTTTTCTGTGATTCTAATACTTCTTTTGACCTTGAGAGAAGGAGGGTCGTGGATCAGGTTTCTAAACCAGCAGTTCGAGAACGGCATACTTCATATTTATCAACCGCGAAATTAAATAATCACGACGATGGGATTAGTGGTCAGTCGAACGGTCTACTGCACACAGTATGCTATGTACATGTACATCTCAAAAGTATAATACCATATTGGGTGCTAGCAGTTGAATCCGTTTAATATCTGCTAGTACGGGCTGAACTCTCATTTGGGCCTTTCTGCAGTCTGGCACGTAGAGTAATGGACCTGACCTGAATTCTATACATATAAACCACGCCACTATTATTGAGTTGAATGTGCTTTTCGGGTAATCGGGCCAATTCTGTAGTCTTACTCGTCACCAAAAGATTCCTTAGTTGGCTTCCAATGCATAAAGTAGATCGGCTTATTGATGCATATTGGGGTACTATTTACTGAAACTTAAATTTACAAAGTCAGTTAAACTCTTCAAATTTTTTTGCAATTTCAACCGTACAATCGACAGGATAGACTGTTAGGGCTGCAGCATAAATATCATCTAGACAAAAATAAGTCTCTTTACTTACTATTACGGAAATCGACATCCGAGCCCGCCAAGATTTCATATCTGGAAGGCCAGGAGGGGGAAGAATAAGCAGAATAAAATGTACACAAATGTAGATGTAGTTATTGATAAACTCCGAGATGCCCATCATTTTGTTCGAACGAAGATAAGGCGTAAGGTGAGTTATAACATGGTGCTTGACCTGAAGTTCAACAGCCTCGGTCGGGTATTTGACCAGTGACGGTATCGGATCCTCGCCGACCGCGCCAAACGGAGTGAACTCCCGCGCAAGGTATCGAGACAGCTTTTTACCAGCTTTAGCTGCTTCTCAGACTGTCGTTTTTATCGATCTCCAGCAGTGCCACCATGGGTATCTTCAGCAAGTTCGTTAAGCTGACCACCGTCGGCGGCGCTGCGACCGTCGGTGCCTTCTTCTTCGCGACGCGGAATGACGAACTCGCGCCATTGCCTGCGTCGGATTACCTCTTCAACTCCGTTCACTTCCGCAAATACAACCCATTCCAGAATCCGACGACGCATGATCTCTTCGTCCGGAAGGTCCCTCTATCCCAGATTGACCCGACATTGTTGGAGCACAAGGGCAAGCTGGTAGAGAAGTTCTGCGCCGGCGTCTGGGGAGGTGCCGGTAAGTAGCTTTCCACTGTCTTTCAAACAGGACGATGACCTGCTAAACGAGTGCCTTTCTTTCCCAGGATATGCGATTCAACGCGCGTACCTCGCCCGCAAGTACCAGGGACCCTTGACTGCGACCCAGCTGTGGTCGAAATCCGAGCTCCTGTCTTCGAATTACAATGTTGGCACCCAGATCACCGACCATTTCGAAGTTATGGAGAAGACGCCTGAGAGGATTGTTGTTCGATGCGGTGACTCACCATTGAAGCGCGATGTTCGAACATCCGATGGCCTGTTCGAAATGTCTGCCGTCATCAAGCCAGAGGAAGGAGTGGCTGAGTTCGGACTCAAGAGTGTGTTCTACCAAGGGCTGGGAAAGGCTGAAGGGGAGCCTATGCCAGCGCACATTTTTTGGCTGCACCAGCAATACACAAAGCTACTGCTGGAAACAGCAGTTCGGAACGTGATGAGGTAGCCACCTGCCAGCTTGCTGTGGGCCAGAGGCGATTTTTGTTTTTGATCGAGAGGGAAGTAGATATCCATATATGTAAGCGATTGTCAACTGTCATTATTTGTAATGAATGCCCTTTGAGAAGAAAGCCGCCTGGTAAACGGCAAGGAGAATCGCTTCCACCAAATACGCCAATTGATCTCTTCTATTCATCTGCCGCTGGTAGCAGTTGTAGGCAAGTGCGGAAATATGCTGATGATGACATTAAGATGCATGATGCAAAAGTTAAAGAAAAAAACTCCCCTTTATCAAAATTTTACGCCGACATTGGAACCGCCTCGATCACGGCCTCCATGCCGAGGTTGTTCCTCCATACCTTTATAATCTCAAACCCTGCGGAACACAGCAGCTCCCGCCATTGATTTTCGGATCTTTCCACACCTGCCCCGATACTCATCCTCTGTATATCCAAGGATGCCTGGAAGAGGGGAACATTGACATCAGGCAGAACGAAATCAACGATGATCAGCTTGGAATAATTTGGCACCATCGCACTCGCCGTATTCATCAGGATCTTGTGGCAGATATGGTCGGGCCAATCATGGAAAATGGCCCTAAAAGTGTAGGCTCGGGCACCTATGACGAGTTGAAGTTAGCCATCTGCTGTAGGGCATAGTATAGTATAGTATAGTATCCGAGAATGATTGTTAGCCCACCCTTAATTGGCTGAGGATCGTAGAAACTATATGCCATTGCTTCAATACCCTCCAGTCGAGGAGCGGAATTGATGACACTGGGAAGGTCCTGCAACATCAAACGTCCCGGTGCGCCGGGGTACATCCTATGGAACTTCCGAAGATCATGCCCATGGTTTCCACCAACATCGACCATGAATATGGAGTCTTCATGTTGTATAGCACCGTCCAACAGCTGGTCCACTGGGTATGTTTCGAACCAACTCTGCTTTCCCTGACGACGACTTGACATGTATGAATCAAAGAGTGCCTGTTTACTCTTATCACGAGCTAGCCATTCAAACTGGCTTAAGCCGACGGCCCATTGCATTGGAGAATGCGAGTAGTCTTTAGGATTCCTATAGCCATGTAGCCGCAAATACTCTGGGAGCTTGGCTAGAGTAGGTACTGTAAGGTCGTAACTTCATGAGCCCGGATGTCAGCATCACCGATAAATGGTAGAGTTGAAACGATTGAACTTACAGACAACTAACACCGTCCCGTCCTGTCGGCTGAGACATGATAGCGGTCTTTTCATTAGCTCCGTATATCTCAGGCTCGGGGCTGGAACAGAACCCGAGGGCGGTCATGACGCGCATTAGACGAACTATCTTCGAATTGGCTCCGTAAAAGTACAAATGGAATTCACCGCTTATTAACATACCTATGAGGGCTCTATCAGCGCCCGTTTTCTCGGCTAACTCTATTGATGTGACTGTAGATTTGCTCTGGCATTGGGCAGCAAGAATTGGGAAGATCCCCAAATCAACGGCAGTTCTGAGGGCTGCATTCTGAGGAGGCTGTTGTGATAACGATATCATCAGCGCATAGAACCAATGGTTTTATAATTATATCGTTTACCTGATATATGAGCCTCAGTACTGTCTCTGTGGGAGTTTCCACTAGAAGCTGTAGTTCTTTAATTGCCGAGAGAAGCTGGAAGTGTATTTCCGGAGTAGTCTGGCTTGAACTGTAGTTCTTCACGATCTGTGCTAAAGACTCAGCAAGCGAGAGAATCCTGCCATCTCGGCTTTCCTTATCGTCAAAGATAGACATTTTGCGTAGTATTACGGATTCACGACCTTGATTAGGAGTATCTGTTAGCATGGGCACTCTTGCCCTCTATTATACCGCGATCGTGGAGTGATGAGACAGCATCTTCTCATATCTGGTCTTCCGCTTCAGCACATCTACATCTCTGAAAGCGGATACTTTGATGCCTAGAACATGACTGGCCCAATCCTCCTTGTCCAGCTTGAGTTCCAATTTCCGGGTCTTGGGGAATAATCCGGTAGTCTGGTTACACTGGGGTGGAGCGCCAGTGGAGAACCCGTACTTCCGTACCCTGGAATCATCGGGGCAACGGTGGCGGAGCCAAAATTAAGAGTATGGTTCCAACCCTTAAAACCCTTTGGATCAGCAGGGGGTTTGAGTACCATAAGCGTTTCCGGTAGATCTTGCAAGACTCGTCCAGTTCATGATCTGGCCGCAAGCGTAGTCTCTCTGAGACATGTTTATCGTCGAGAAGTCGCTTTATGACGGTGGCATTGCTATCTCACCACAGTCCCGAGAAAGCGGAAGCATATAAAATACATACTGACTTTTATTGTATAGTGCCTCTCACAACACCAGAACCAATATCACAGTCTACCCACTTCTTCACCCTCCATCATGTCCTCGTTCAGTTGGGAAACTTCTCTTCCCAGTCCTCCAGCATCCGAACCAGAACGATACCCCTCGTTGAAACCGGCCATAGCTACTATTAGCGTTGGAGCACCAGGTTTGCAATCATTAAAAACAAAACTAAACATCATTACCAAGACTGGTTTTGTGGGTATCGAGTTATTCTATGATGACTTAAACCAAGTCTCAGAAGAGTTGCTGCGCTGCAGTGGCAAGAGTCCTCTCGACACCAGAGAGAGAGCGAACAACGTAAAAAACTATTACGACACGAAGGCTGCTTTCGAGGATCCGAAAGCTGTGGGAGCAACGCGGCCTTCAGGTTGTCAGTCTCCAACCTTTTCGCAATTACGAAGGACTTCTCTGCGAGAATGAGCGAACCAGAAGGATAGAAGAATTGCAGCAGTGGGCCAAATTAGCCAATATTCTTGGCGAGGATGTCTTTATCCTGATTCCCTCTTCCTTTCTGGACGTGTCAGAAGCGATAGAGCAAAGGGAGCGTCTGGTTGAGGACCTCGCCCTGGCTGCGGATGTTGTGCATCCGGTGCGCATAGCGTACGAGGCGCTGGCCTGGGGTTCACATGTCAATAGATGGGAAGATTCTTGGGACATCGTTCAGCGTGTCGATCGAAAGAACTTTGGTATCTGCTTTGAGACATTCTATATGGCCGCCGGTGTCTGGGCAGATCCGACAACAGCCACGGGCCGTATATCGGAAGATGCGGATCAGCGCCTCCGGTAGTCATTAAAACGGCTCATACATGATGTTGATCCGGAGCGCGTCTTCTGCATCCAGCTAGCCGACGGAGAACGGGTCGACCCATCCAGCTCGTTTCTCCGCATCCCGAGCCAGCCAAGTTTGTTGGGCTGGTCGCGAAATGCGCGGCTCTTTCCTTTCGAGGAAGATAAAGGAGGCTATCTTCCAATACTTGAAATTGCCGGGACTCTGATAAACGGTCTTGGTTTCAATGGCTGGGTATGCATGGAGATCTTTTCGAGGACTACCCAAGATGACAGTCCTATGGTTCCTCCTGAGCATGCGGTGCGCGCTTCGAGGTCTTGGGATAAGGTGGTCAAAGCTCTTCGATAGGCAAGTTTCTGAAAGGCACATAGGGTTTGAATAGAGTTAGTTTTCCCAATAAAAATCCCAGTTTCTATTTAAAGTTTTGCAGAACTCCATCGGGTTATGGAATCCAACGTAACAGTAAAATCTTTCCACCGGGGTTACTCAGACAGGACAGGCTGTCACGATTGCTGGATGCAAATCATTCCGAGGATTGGTGAAGTCTTAGAAATAGATCCACTCACACTGATAGTGACTAAGAGCTCCGTCAGTATCTCCTCTACATGGCCAGTCACAAGAATCCTGGAGTGAAATGAGATAGAGATTTAACCTAGTTCTCACTGCGCCACATATGAGGCACACCGGGAAGATCCGGTGGCGTTCCGATCTGGGAATTTTACCAAAATGGGGTGAACCTTTCCAGAAATGCTGAAAGTGGAGCTTCAAATCGATAGTTCGGACCGATCGGTCGGGACGTATCACATTCTTCATGTTGGACCCTGAATCTAGGTTGCAATAGTCTATTCTGACATGGACTTCTGATCCCAACATATCTGAAAGCGCTTTATTCCACAAGCCCGGAGTACTCGTCAGCTGTCTTTGTCCGGATGACTTGTCCAGTGGCAATTATACTCAATAATTGATTCAGATCTGGTACTCATTTTGGCAGCACCTATCCAGTATTGCTCGCTTTAGGAACCATGGCAGTCTGCCAGACAGATTGAGCGAAAATCATGGGAGATGCACAAGCCCAGCCCTCGAAGCTTGCTCTCTAGCACTACATTGTCTTCCCAATTCTAGCCCCAGGACGTCAATTTATACCCCCAAGTCGACAACGCCTTAGGGTTGTCTTCTATAGCTTGCTGCAAGCAGAGCTGCTGTTCGCTATAGTTCTATAGCAATGTCGCCCTTTACTTTAGCCTATCTTTCTGGTCTGTGTCTACATTTATGAGTAGTCCTTTGTCTTAGATTTCGATGTGTATTAGTAGGTCTTCTATCTGATATATACAAAGAATTATATTCATCTTCAGCCCCAACGAAGGTTGGTGTATCGTGATATGTTGATATAGAAAATTCTTTGTTGTCTGTCTTAACCCGTGTTCGTAGATCTCGGGACTCACAGCATGGTATGGAGACTACCCACCGTAGTGGGCCTAAAGGATCTTTGCTATTAATTAGCATTACCGAAGTTAATGCCATAGCTTTCAGAGTAGGATAAATCGAGAGCGCATCACATATCTTCTAGACAATATGTAGTGCAGTATTCATAGATGGTATGCTGACTTGGCCACTGTAACCTGTCACTATCAAAAAGATTCACGCCCCAGAACGGTTGGGAAACCCGGTTGCGGGGAGGAATATCTTCCTAGCTTTCACTTAGAGTCGCTGCCGCTAGCAGGACGGCAGTACCAGTGTAACCTCGGAAAGGATCCCGCCCTCGGGGACCATATCTAACCTTGTTCATGCCAAGCCCTGGCTGGAACGCTTGGTTTCTTCGGATACGATTGCGTTATCGGCGGCGACCCAGAGTTACTAGGGGAAGCTTATTCTTTTTCATTTCTATTCCGGATGCATCTAATTGTGAGTTCGTCATGGATAAGCCCTTTTTTCAGACTGTAGACACACGGTATCTAATTACATACTACTGAGATGAGCGAAAACGAACATGAGAGCAGGCCGGAGACGGCTATCCCATTACCTAACGGTAGTAGGCTTGAAAGGTAATATCTGCGACGGTTGCTCACCAGCAGCCTATTTAATAGCAACATATGTACATTTCTTCAATTTTTTTTACTCCTCCTATTACAATATTTGTTTTTGTTAAGTACTTCAAAATGTCTTCCTGCATGATCTCTCAGGGCCACGAACGATTGCAAAAGGGCAACCAAGATGTTTCCGAAAGAGAACTTATCGCCCGCTTCGGTAGTCTAGAATTACTAGATGACTTGATACATCTTCGGGCATCTGATGAGAATCAAGTACCCATTCTAGCGTATCCCAAAATCGAAGAGGGTGGCGCCCATTACGAATTCTTCACAGGGCAAGATCTGGATAAGCTTGTTTCACGTGGGGCCAGTCAGCTAGTAACTCGAGGTTTTAGGCAGGTAAGGAGATACTAGAATGAATCTCAATGCATACGGACGTGAAATTTACAGTTGACTGACAATTAACTTAAGAATCAAGAATCAGTCATTGCGCTACTTACCTTTTCTGATATGGATATGGTCATCACTTTCCTCGCTCTAAGCAGGCTAGGTTTCACTGTCATGATGCTCTCACCACGTCTTTCTGCGGCAGCATGTGTCTCTCTGCTAGACATAACGGGGTGTAACACAATTCTCTATGAGAAGACAGCCAGTATCCGTTCTACCATGGATAATATCTCGAGACTAAAAGAGGTTTCCGCACAACCTATCCTCTCTCGGACGTGTCCTGAAACATTATTTTATGTTCCTGAGCCTTCTGCAACTACAAGCGTCCGCGACTCCGAGAAAATTGCTCTCATTCTTCATTCTTCTGGATCTACAGGAACTCCAAAACCACTTTTCCTGACTCATCGAGCTTTGATGACGCACCCATTAAGAGGTCCCGGTTTAACGTCCTTCAACTCTCTCCCATGGTATCACTTGCATGGTCTGTCAACTGCTCTGCAGGCGATGTGGATGCGCAAGACTGCTTTCATGTGGAATGCATCTCTACCTCTCACCGCAAGTTCGCTCGTTACAGCTTTACAAGCCTCCGAGCCAGAATCTGTCAGCGCTGTTCCTTATGTGCTCCAATTGCTCGTCGATGATCCCCGCGGTATCGATGCCCTAAGAAAGTGCAAATTGGTTACGTACGGTGGTGCCCCCTGCCCTGATGAGCTTGGTGATAGACTCGTGAGTGAAGGTGTACTCTTTGGAGGGGCATTTGGCCTGTAAGACACTAAAAGTCCGATTGTATTATTTGTGGCTGACGTCTCTCAGAACAGAAGCTGGTCTGGTTGCGGAATCTATTTCTCGACCAGCTGGGGATAAGGCCTGGAACTATCTACGTTTCTTTCCTAACATTCGAAAGTTTGTTCATATGAGGCCCCTTGGAGACAATTTATTTGAGTGTGTATATCTGCAAGGCCACCCTGCTCTGACAACCTCAAATTCGGATGACCCGCCGGGATCGTTCCACTCGAAGGATATCTTCACACCACACCCGACACTTCCCGATCGCTGGAAATATGTCACAAGATTAGATGACCGTATCACTCTCGTGAATGGCGAAAAAGTGCTGCCCCTGCCAATCGAAGGCTGCATAAAGCAACACCCACTCGTTCGAGAAGCGGTTGTTGTAGGGGTCAGTAGGGCTATGCCAGGGTTGCTCATTTTCTGTTCGGAAGATGCGAAAGGCATGCAAGACAGTGACATCGTCGACGAAATATGGCCCATTATTCAGCTTGCTAATGTGAGGTCCGAACAATTCTCGCAAATTTCTCGGGACATGATTGCAATATTGCCACGTACGACCTACTGCCCCTTGACCGACAAGGGGTCTTTGATCCGAGCGAAAGTCTATGTACAGTTTGCCGATGTTATTGATAACTTATATGAGAAAGCAGATGCCAATACACACGGTTCGCTGGAACTTGATCTTGAAGCCACAAAGTTGTATCTGCTCTCGCTTTGCCAAAATGAGCTGGGAGTTGACATCAAGGAAATGAAAGCTTCATTTTTCGACCAGGGGATTGACAGCTTGAAGGCACTACATCTAAGACGGTTGATATTAAGAGACTTCAAGGTAAGGAACACTGAGTTTGGCCACAATATTGTCTTTGAAACCGGCAACGTACATCGACTGGCCGAGCACATTCTGGCATTACAAACCGGCCAGGGGTTGCTTGTTGAAGATGAGCTTTCCATCATGCAAGGACTTATCGAAAAGTACTCTACATTTGAGGAGCATGTATCCTCATCGACAGATCTTATGCATGGGAACGGAGTGGTATGTTGAGAAACAGAACCGAATGTGATAAATACCTGAGCTGACCATAAGTAGATCCTCACTGGTGCAACCGGTTCATTAGGTGCCCATATACTTTCACAGCTCCTCCAGGATGACAGCGTATGTGTCGTATACTGCTTCACTAGAAGTGAGGATCCTATCAATGCAGTCCTAAATTCCCTCCACCGACGTGGCTTCGGACTCTTGTCCCAGACACATGCACATAAACTCATCGCCCTAAAGAATTCTCTTCACAAACAAGGCTTTGGTCTTGACCAGGAAGTCCTGTCAAAGATGCGAAATACAGTGTCTCTGGTCATTCATGCAGCCTGGCCTGTGAACTTCAACCTTCCTCTGCGGAATTTCGAGCTTCATATCCAAGGGCTATATAACCTCATACAGTTCTCACTATCAGTTAACCTATCTTGGCCAGCACTTACATTCTTTTGCTCTTCAATATCGGCTGCATTGGGTATCTCATCAACAGCGATCCCGGAAGAAGTTTTGCTAGATCTTGGCAGTGCTCTCAATATGGGTTACGGCCGATCCAAGTTGATTGGAGAACATATTGTTAGCAACGCGACCAAGGCTGGTGCAAGAGCTTACTCATTGCGCATTGGTCAGATATCGGGAGATTCAGACAAGGGGATCTGGAACGATTCAGAGGCACTCCCGCTTATGATACGGTCTGCACTAACACTCAAAGCACTTCCGAGTCTTAAAACGGCATGCTCCTGGATTCCCGTTGATACTCTTGCGTCAACAATCCTAGATCTGGCAAGAGTCCATTTAGCATGGCCCTCTATTAGATCCCGTCGAGACAGTGGCTATTTAGCAGACAGAGATAAGAGCTCATCTGCTGACGAAACTGTTTACAATCTCTGCAACCCACAGAGTTTTGACTGGCATTGCCTCTTGAACGAAGTACATCTTTCGGGAATCCCATTTGAAGTGGTTCCATTCGACATATGGCTAGCCATGTTGCAAGAAAGTGAGAGACAAGGAGAAGGTTCGATGAACCCTGCTGTGAAACTTGTGGATCATTATCAGGCAATGTATGGTCAGCCGGCAGGACCTGATCCGCAGTCTGCACAACCGTCGCATCAGAAACCCAAAACATTTGTTACAGCAAAAGTCGAACGGGACAGTATCACATTCCGAACCAAGCGCCCAAAGATCATTGATGATGGGGTCATGAGGCGCTATCTTGATGTCTGGCTGAAACAATGGCAGGCAACATGATAAATCACATCTTGAGACATACACAGAACTCTCACTTCTTTGCTGTATTTAAATAAAGCAATATAGACTAGGAGGCTGCATTACAGGATAAGGAATATCTAACACCGTCTCTAATAGTCGTTGCCTCGACAGTGGATATATGAACTGGGATCCGGAGCTATGCATTGATGCATTACCTGTGTCTATATCTCAAGAACTGATGGTGTCAGAACTTGTTTTCATTGTCACTGAAGGAACAATAATATCTCACTATTCATGGCGTCTATGTATATAATGGATTATAATTATTTATTTTGAAGTGCGCAGACAAGCGTATGAACCATTTATTTTTGTGATATCTTCAGGGTACCTTGTAATCGAAAATAATTTCATATTTATGCCTACGAGGTCTGACCAATACAATAATATTTTTTTCCATGTCCTTGCACCAGGGCCAGTCGTTCAATATCTGGAAAGATCAAGCAATTTCAATTTGTCATATACATGAAAGCAGCACAGTATTCGGTGAAACTTGTAGATTAAGTCACTGTATCTTTTCCACACGCATAAGAACTGAACAAACCAAATTTTCTCATGGTCTGTCTTGAGCAATGAGTAAACTGTCTGAGGGCTTTCAACTTAGCTTCATCGCTAGTATCTGCGAACGTATAACAGTTTCCAACGTCGAATGAGGGAGAGGGGGTCAGACTCCTATGACAGCGTATGATCACGATTGAGCAGTGGAATCGTACCTGATACTTAAAAATTATGGCACCCCAACTTGAATCCATGAATTCGGTACATTGAAGTGAATAAGTATTAGATTATCTACGCTGTCGGTATAACCCGCATCGTAGTTTGTAATGAGACAAGCAGCTATGTCCATAAAGCCAAAAGCCATTTTCTCCTTTCAACATTGTAATAACATAATATCTACACCCTTACCGTCCTATCACTTCAAGCGTTAATTTGAATCTTCGGAGAATCTTACCTAACACTTGCAGGATAACCATCTCAGTAAGCTTACCACGTGACAACATCATATGCCTTCTCACTCCAAATATATCACGAAGTTATTTTTAAGTTGATCCTCAACTCACAGGATAGGCTATGTTCGATAAATGTCTTAAAGAAGGAGCATAGATACCAGACACCTCATTGATGGCCTAATCATCTTGTGGAGGCAGTGTCCTTGAAGCTGAACTTAGGACCATCAGCTTTCAATTATTCTCACGTAAGAAAAGGGTTATATTTTATATGACATACGAAGTTGAGGCCTAATGGCCACTATGGCCTATCACGGAAAATTATTGTCGAGATTCCTCGTACATGTAGCGTATACGATAAAATGTATGGTCGGTGGCTTTTCCAGCTCATACATGACAACGTGAAACGGTCACGAGCTCAACGATAATTGACAGAAGGTGGTCATGCATCATGCCATGGCACATTTGAAGTAATCTTCAGCTCTCGTATATCTTTCTGTTGTTCTTCCCAAACTAGAAATTAGGCGTTCGGTCGGTCTGGGCAAAATATCGGCTCACAGGTATATATAAGTTGCTGCACTTTCTTCCTTGTAGATATAGCCAGACAGAAAAGCGATATAAAGACGTCATTTCTATTCAGACTTCAAGAAGAAAAAAACTCTATTACTTCAATCAGTCAATCTATCGACCATCATGAAGTTTTCTGGTATCCCCACAGTCTTTGGAATTCTTGCTGCAGTGTCCAGCGCGGCTCCTGCCGAGAAGAGGCAGTTCAGTGTCGAGGTTACCTTCATCGGAGCTGCGGGAGCCTCTTTCACTCAGTCGTTCATTGCTGATGGTTCTGAGGTGGCTATCAGTATGTTCCCAAGATTTGTAGTTTATGAGTTTATGAAACTCTCCGGTTTCACATTGCATGTACTAACTTGTGAACTTTTCATAGCGAATCCATTGAGCGTATATGCTATTTCTAGAGCGATGATATTCACGTTATGGAAAATTTGAAATGCACAGAGACGTTGAGCGAAAGTGCTCAGTAATATGTAGGAACCGACCGCCGCTAAGACAGGTCACTCTAATTTCTTTTCGCCGCGGAGCACTTTTTGGAGGAACC
>QEIL01000275.1:0-21409 GCA_003116535.1 Paecilomyces niveus | reverse complement strand
AAAAAGGGGGGTGATGTCACGGCCCTAGCTCAAACCTCCAAGAAGGTCAGATTCGCAAGCATTTCCCATCAGACAAAGGCTAGAGACTAGACCTATATTGGAAGGCGGTTTGAATGGCAGAATACTCAAAGGGGATATTTAATAGTTTTACGAATTCTCTTTAATTTCCTTCCTTTTTCTCCCTAGTTTAGTCTTTTCGAAAGATATTGCTTAGCTAGTTAGATAGCTTCTATAGCTTCAATATTATTACTAGATTAAATATTACAGCTTAACTTAACTTAACTTAACTTATTAAAATTTTTAAGTTAAGCTTAATTTCTTAACTTAACTTAATATTAATATTAATTAAAATAACTTAACAAATATATTAAATATATAAAAGGAAAGAAAAAAATAATTAACCTACAGCAACTTTAAATTCTATATAAAATCCCTTTTTTTTTCTTAAAATTCTTTATTAATTAATTATAATAAGTTTATTAATATAAAAGCTTAAGTATAGGAATTTAAGTTTTAAATTCCTAAGCTTAATATTATTAATTCTTAAACTTAATATTATTATTAAAAATTAAATAATACTAAGTTTTTTTATAAATAATAAATAAATATTTATTACTATTAATTTATAAAACTTTTTAATTATTATTTAAAATTAAATAATTTATTAAATTAAATATTATTATTACTTTTTATAAAATATATATTAAAAAAAAATAAATAAAAAATTATATTTCAAATATAATATAAACTTTATAAATAATTAATAATTTTTTTTAAACTTATTAAAGCCTTAATAAGTTTTTAATATTATATTAATAATATATTATAAAAGTATTTAAATAAATTTAAATAAATTTAAATAAATTTAAATAAATTTAAATAAATTTATATTAATTTATATTAATTTATATTAATAATATTTTAATTTATATTATTAATTTTTTAAAAATTATAAAAAAAATTAAAATAATTTTATAAAAATTACTAAATATTAACTTTTAAATTAATATTAATAAATATAAATTTAAAGCTTAAAGTATTAAATATTTTAAATTTATTATAAATATTAATAAAAAAATTAAAGCTATTAAATTTTAAAAATAACTTTAAATTATTAAAAAAATTTATAGTTTTATTAAATTTATTAATTATTATTAAGAAAATTTAAATAAAAAAATTATATTTAAAATTAATTTCTTTAATTATATAATAAAAAAATATTTTTTTAATATATTAATAATAATACCTTAAAGTTAATAATATTTTTCTTTGGGAAAAATACTTTTATAAAATATAATATTAATATTAAGTTAAGTATAAAAATTAAGTTTAACTTAACTTAATACTTATTATAAGTAAATATAAAGTTAAGTTTAAGCTTAACTTAGCTTAACTTAACTTTTAAGCTAAGCTTAAAATTTTAACTTAACTTAACTTAATATTAATATTAATAAAATATAATTATTTAATTTATAATAAAAAATTATTAATAATTATTTAATATTTAAAATAATAAAATATTAAATTATAAAGTATTTTTTATTTTAAAATTTTTATAAATTATAAAAACTTAAAATATTTTATAAAAAAATAAAAGTTAAGTAAATATTAAATTTATTAAGTAAAGCTTTTAATTAATTATAATTTTTAATTAAAGTTTTAAATAAATAATAAAGTAATAATTCTTAATACTTTATTATATTATAAATAAAATATATTATAAAATTAAAATAATAATTAACTTATTAAAAAATATTTTTAATTACTTAAATTTAAAAAAAATTATAAAAAAAACTTTATATAAATAATTAAATTATAACTTATATTATTAAAAATAATATTAAGCTTTATAATTAAAAGTAATTAAAATTAAAAAAATAATTTTACTAAGAATAAATTTAATTTACTAATAAATTCCTTTATTAAAAAACTTAATATTAACATTAAGTTAAGTTATAGCTTAACTTAGCTTAACTTAACTTAATACTTATTATAAGTAAATATAAAGTTAAGTTTAAGCTTAATTTAACTTAATTTATTAAATTAAGCTTAGAATTTTAACTTAACTTAACTTAATATTAATACTAAAAAAATTATTATATTAATTATAAAAAATACTTTAAATATTAATAAATATTATTAACTTATTTAACAAATAATTATAAATAATAAAAAATAATTATTGTAATAGTCTAAGAGGTAGTTTATTTAACTAGCTAAGATAACTCAACGAGTATTCTAAACATAAGGAAAGAAATAAAAGAAATAGTAGTAACAGTATACTAAGGACGCTTAGTATAGGGAATCCCTTTTTTTTACCCAAATAGGATCCACATAGGATCTTAGGTGTAAGGATTCAGGAGCTCCGAGGTAGCGAACTTAAAGGTTAGGTTTACCCTTAAGTTACGGGTCAAATCGGATATTTTAAAGCAACATCAGGTTAAAGTAATACTAGTTAAGGGTGGCCGAAGTTTTATACCGGGTATAGCCCGTTACATTACCCCCCTCCTCTAGGAGGATTAAGTAATTCTCTCCCCTTCCGCAGGTGATATAGGACTATAAGCTAACTTATATTAATCCAATGTAACTATATCCCGTAGGTTATCAAGTGGTTCCCACGTTGGATAAGTATATCCTTTCTATTTCACTAAAGTTTTTAAACCCCCTTAGTGTAGGTGTTTTACCCTTAATATTTTTTCTACCTTATATTCCTTGACCCTATTAACTATTAGGGTTATTAGTTAAATATTATCTTAAACTTGTAATGGTAAAAGGTCCTTAGGAACTTATCAAAGAAGTATAATATAAAAAATAAGGTAAATACTAAGTGGGATATCTAAACGGCAAATATAAAATCCAATCAGCTCCAAAATAATATATTTAGTATTATTTTAATTAAGTTTTCGAGATAGCTAGTTTGTTTGTATATTTTTGAGCTTTAACTATACTTTATCTCCTACCTTAAATTATTTTATTACCTACTAGTGGCAATTAATATTCCCTTTTTGGAGCTCCTGAGCTGCTACTATAGCAGCTTAAGCTATTTTAATAACTTCCTTTAACTTAAAAACTAGGGTTTCTCCCTAAGTAATAAGAGAAGAATTAATATTATGCCGCAAGGGTTTAGATAAAATCAACTAAATTTATATAATATCTATGCATAGCAAAGAAAAAACTTATTCCAGTAGAGGTAGTATCTTGGTTATTAATTGCTAGCATTGCTATAAGTAATAGCTCCACTTAATTTTCCTATTAATATACTATATAAGCTATCAAATATATCTCTATAGTTTAATTTATTCGCTTAGTAGCTTTATTAATTTTAAAATAATATATAGTTGAAAGCTTTTAGGTAATTTAAAGTAATTAATATATCCTTTTCCACATAAGACTAATAAATTAAAGTTTTTAATTAAATATTATAACTTTAAAAGAATTATAATATTAAATAAAACACTAAATAAGCTTCTCTGTAATATCTCTAGTAGTAATAGTTTTTATAGGTTTAAAAATTATTGTCTTGAATAGCTAGTTAGTAATAACTATAATATTAATTATTCCTTTAAATCCCGAAGGAAGTAGTTTAGTTATAAAATTCACTAATATCTTAAACCAAAGGCACTCAAGGATAAGTAGAGATTTAAATAATTCTTACTACTTTTTTTACTAAATAATTAATTTACTATAAATATTATAATTCCGAAGAAACTACCTAATATCTTAACTAAGCCTTAGCTAAGTAAATTGCCTAGTAACTAGGTTCCAAGTTATATCTCGTCTAGGATACTCAAATAAATAAAAGTTATAAGTTTTTTAAATAATTTAAGTTTATAAGAGTTTAAAATAAGGGATTTATATTTAATCCCTTTAATATAAGTATTTCCTACTATTAATTAAATATTTAAATAAGGATATAAATAATCCCTAATATAGTAAAAGCTATTAGTCTCTATTTAAAACTACTTGCCGAATTAATTAATATTGCTGGTTTATATTTAAGGTATTATTTTATAACTAATAAAGAATTTTATCTGCAAAAGGATTTTTAGGGGGGTTAAATTTATCCCCTAGGGGGTTATTAGTTTGATTTTAATTTCCCCTTGTAATAAATCTAGCTTTAACACTTACTAGTTTAATTAAATTAGGGTTTTTTGAATCCCTTATAGGATTCAATGTTGCTGTATACTTCTTAATAAATTTTAGTAGTTGGAAATACCTCCTTGCTAAATAGGAATCCTCTAGGTCCCTAGGTATATCCTACTCCCCTTGAGATAAAGTATTAGGGACTATAGCTTCCTTGCTAGCTTAAAACTTTAAGTTGAAGCTATACTTTGCTAGAACCTCTGCCTAGCAGACTTGTTGTTTACTAAGCTTCTGCTTTTTTATAAAGAATTTAAGGTTTTTATAATTAGTTAAAATATTAAAGCCAAAGACACTACGAAGTTTACTATCTTATTGCTCTAGGCAATATATAATAATAAAGAGCTCCTTGTTATAAATAAAGTAATTATACTTTGCAGAAGTATTCTTCTTTAAAAAAAATATAATTAGTTTTAATACCTTTTTATTATTATATTAAGATAAAGTTTCTTTAATAGTATATCTTAAAGAATTTATCTTTAGGATAATTTAGTAATTAAGATTTTATTAAACTAAAACTAATACATTAATAAGTATAGTCTTCAAAGTTTAAAATACTTTCTTGTATACAAGAAACTATTTAAATAAGGTATTTTTCTTAGTTAATATAGTAAGTAGTATTATAATATTTAAAACTTAGGGATAAAATCCCTATAGTAATTTGCAAACTTAATAAACCCACATACCCCTTTTACTATCCTTAGTTATTTTTAAGATTTAATAGTTTTAATTTTTTTAAGGTTAATATAAATATTAACTTTAGCTTTTACTATATAACTAAGATATTTAATACTTTAAGCTTGTATTTATTAATATTTATATATAATTTAATATTTAATAGTTTCCGAAGAATTAGTTTTACTTTTTTTTTATAGTTTTTTAAGGTTTTATTAAAATATATTAAAATATTATTAATATAAGCTAAAGTAAATTTATTAAGGTATTCCCTTAGAATATTATTTATATAATATTAAAAGGTAGTAAGTACTTTAGTTAGTCTAAAGAAGGTAATTAACTATTTATATAGTTTATATTAAGTTCGAAAAGTAATTTTCTATTTATTTCCTTCCTTAATATAAATTTTATAAAAAGTAGTAATAATATTAAGCTTAATAAACTACTTAGCTTTTAATAAAGAATACAAAGTTTCCTTAATTAAAGGGAGTAAATATTTATCCTTTTAGGTAATAGTATTTAAAGCTTAATAATTTATATAAAATTAAAGCTTTTTACTTAGTTTAAAGATAAATAAAATAAGTATTAAAGCTAGTAAATTACTAACTTAAATAAAATTCTTCTGCAGAAGCTTAATAAGGGTTTTCCAAAGGACTAATAATTTCTCTTAGGTTATTCTATATAAAGGTCCCTATAGGATAACTTTATTAACTCTTAAATTATTCTTTTTAAGAATTATTTTATAATTTACCTTTAAGTAGTATTTAGGTAGTTAATCTAAATTTTTTTAGCTAAATAGGGGTAGAAACTTATAGTAGTAAACTAGTAGTTTCTTCCTCAAATTTAAATATTTCTTAGGTATTAAAGCTTAGTTAATATTAGCTAAGTTAACTACAAAAACCCTAGTTAATTTTTTTATTTTCAAAGCTTAGAGAATTAGGGTAGTAAAAGCTAAACTTATTTATTATTTTAGGGGATATAAAGTATTTTCCCCTAGTTCCCTAGCTTTAATATTTAGTTTAAATATTTCTATATATAACTTTTTTTTTATAGGGTAAAGAATAACTTTTTTGGATTTTATTTATAAATATTTAAATATAATATTATTTTTTTAATTTGGGAGGATATAAAAATAAACCCTTTGTTGCTTATAGCTATTAATATTAATATTAGTATATGTAATATAGGTAATAGTATTTTTTTTTAATTTAGTAACTAAGTAAAAGTCTCGGGGTTTTTTTAATTAAATATATAGTAACTTAGCTTATTTAGCAAAAGAATAGCTAACTATAATATAAGATAGGTATCCCGAATTAATATAGGCTTTAGTATAGATATTTCTATTAAATTTTATATTAATATATATACTATTCGAATGTATATACTCCCTTGCTTCCTTTTATTTAAGTTTTAGTTACTTTTATTATTTCTAATAGTAGTTTTTGGTAGGAGTTATTTTTTTCTTAATTTAATAAAGTTATAGTTAGAGGTATTATCCTTAGTGCCCCCTTTGGCTTTAAGTTTAGTTTGGGTAAGCTTTATTTTTTTTAAATTTTTCCTTATAGGATTTTTTTTTAATTCTTTATAATAAGAGGTAATATAACTTAGTTTACTATAGTTAAAGTAGAGACCCTTTTTCTTTTATTAGTTTTATTTAGTTTTATTAAGTTGGGGTATTTGTTTTAAGTTAATTTTACTAGTTTTCTCTTAGTCTATGGGTTTTAAAGTATTTGTGGTTTAGTTAGTTAGTCTAGGACTAAGGGTCCTAGTTTAGAATTAATTCTCTTTTCCCTTAGTATATTATTTTTACTCCTTAATTTAAAATTTAAAAATAGTTAAGAGTTAAATATATTCTTTATAGGTAGTAGGGATATTTATATAGCTATTTACTTTATTTATTATAATATTATTAAAATAATTAAGCTTTATTATTAAAATATAATAAAATTTATATATAATAATATAAAGTATACTTTAATTAAAATATTACTTTTTTATATATTATATAAGTTTAACTTAAGTAATTAAAATAAATATAAAATAAAAAAATAATTAAATATTTTTATAATAAATAATATATTAAAATAATTAATTAATATTAAAATTATATTAAAAAAATACTTATATTATATAATTAATATATACTATATGTAAAGCGTATACTATATTGCTATATATAAAACTTTAATATATACCCCGAAGGGGTATAGCTTAAGAGTGCGAAATACTATTATATAACTTAGTAGTATACTATATAATATTACTTTAAAATATTTAATAAAAAAATTTAATATTTATTTAATTTAACTTATAACTTAAAGGTAAATTTAACTTTTAAGTTTACTACTTTAAAGCTTTTAAATTTTTAAATATAAAATTTTATATAAATTTTATTTAAATAAAGAAAAAAAATTCCTTATATTAAGTGTCTTTAGTATATTATTATTATTATTTTTTTTTTTTTTATATTTAAAATATTTATTAAGTTATTTTAATTAATTAAATAAATTATTTTTTAAATTATTATATTATTTTAAATATTTCTTTAAAAGTTTTTAACTTTAAAAAATATTAAGGGAAGTAAAAAATTAATTAAATTAAATATTTTAATTAGTTAAAACTTTAACTAATAAGTTTTTATAAAGTCTTTAAAATACTTAATAAAAGGTAAAAAATTCTTAATTTAAAATACTATAAATAAGTTTTATACTAGTTAATAAAACTTATAATAAATACTTATATAAAATCCTTAATAAGGACTTTTATAAACTTCTTAATAAATTCCCAAATTAAATTTTATATAAGAAATTATTTAAGTATTTTACTAGTTAAATAAATAAATAACTTAGGTAAAAGCTTAAACTATTATAACTACTACTATTATTATAGCTTTTTTTTTTTTTTTTTATAAACTTTTTAAATTTTATTATTATTAAATTAATTTTATAAAAGAAATAATTAATTATATTAAACTTATTAAAATTTAATAATTTTTAAATAGTTTTTTCTTTATAATATATTAAAATATAAAATAAATTATAAGTTAATAAAAATATAATTAAGTTATTTAAAAGTTAATTTTTATATATATACTTATAGTTAAAGTAAAGTCCCTAAGAAATAATAATATTTTATATAAAAAAGTAAAAAACTAATAAAAAATATAACTTTAATATTTATTTAAAATACTTAAATAAATATTATAAAAACTTAAATACTAAAATTAAAACTTTAAAATATTTTTACTATTTTTATTAAAAAAAAAATAAAAGTTTTACTTTATTTTTCCCTTAGTTTAAAAAAAATTAACTAATAATAAAAAATTTAAATAAGTAAAAAAAATTTAAATTAACTACTTAAAAAAACCCTTAATAATATTATAATAAAGAAAGTAAATAATTATATAAATATCCCTACTACTTATAAAAAATATATTTAATTTTTAATTACTTTTAAATTTTAAATTAAGAAATAAAAATAATATATTAAGGAAAAAAAAAATTAATTTTAAACTAAAACTCTTAGTTTTAAATTAATTAATTAAACTACAAATACTTTAAAACTTATAAACTAAGAAAAAATTAATAAAATTAACTTAAAAAAATACCTTAACTTAATAAAACTAAATAAAATTAACAAAAAAAAAAAGTCTTTACTTTAACTATAGTAAATTAAATTATATTACTTTTTATTATAAAAAATTAAAAAAAACTTTATAAAAAAAATTTAAAAAAAATAAAGCTTACTTAAGCTAAACTTAAAGTTAAAAAAAATACTAAAAATAATACCTTTAACTATAACTTTATTAAATTAAAAAAAAATAGCTTTTATTAAAAGCTATTATTAAAAATAATAAAAATAATTAAAACTTAAATAAAAAAAAGCAAAGAAGTATATATATTTAAATAATATATATATTAATAAAGAATTTAATAAAAATATTTACACTAAAGCTTATATTAATTTAAAATACTTATTTTATATTATAATTAATTATTTTTTTATTAAATAAGTTAAGTTATTATATATTTAATTAAAAAACCTTAAAATTTTCGCTTAATTATTAAATTAAAAAGGAATATTATTACTTATATTATATATATTAATATTAATATTAATAATTATAAATAATAAAAAGTTTATTTTTATATTTTCTTAAATTAAAAAAATAATATTATACTTAAATATTTATAAATAAAATTTAAAATAATTATTTTTTACTTTATAAAAAAAAAGTTATATATAAAAATATTTAAACTAAATATTAAAGCTAGGGAACTAAGGGAAAATACTTTATATTTCTTAAAATAATAAATAAGTTTAACTTTTACTACTTTAATTTTTTAAGCTTTAAAAATAAAAAAATTAACTAAAGTTTTTATAGTTAACTTAGTTAATATTAACTAAGCTTTAATATTTAAAAAATATTTAAATTTAAGGAAGAAATTACTAATTTACTACTATAAGTTTTTACTTTTATTTAATTAAAAAAATTTAAATTAATTACTTAAATATTACCTAAAGGTAAATTATAAAGTAATTCTTAAAAAAAATAATTTAAAAGTTAATAAAATTATTTTATAAAGACCTTTATATAAAATAATTTAAAAGAAATTATTAATCCTTTAAAAAACCCTTATTAAACTTTTATAAAAGAATTTTATTTAAGTTAGTAATTTACTAGCTTTAATACTTATTTTATTTATTTTTAAACTAAGTAAAAAGCTTTAATTTTATATAAATTATTAAACTTTAAATATTATTACTTAAAAAAATAAATATTTACTCCCTTTAATTAAGGAAACTTTATATTCTTTATTAAAAGCTAAGTAGTTTACTAAGCTTAATATTATACTACTTTTTATAAAATTTATATTAAAGAAAAAAATAAATAAAAAATTACTTTTTAAACTTAATATAAATTATATAAATAATTAATTACTTTCTTTAAATTAATTAAAGTATTTATTACTTTTTAATATTATATAAATAATATTTTAAAAAAATACTTTAATAAATTTATTTTAATTTATATTAATAATATTTTAATATATTTTAATAAAACTTTAAAAAATTATAAAAAAAAATAAAATTAATTTTTTAAAAACTATTAAATATTAAATTATATATAAATATTAATAAATATAAATTTAAAGCTTAAAGTATTAAATATTTTAATTATATAATAAAAGTTAAAATTAATATTTATATTAACTTTAAAAAAATTAAAATTATTAAATTTTAAAAATAATTAAAAATAATAAAAAAAGTATATAAATTTATTAAATTTACAAATTACTATAAAAACTTTATTCTTAAGTTTTTAAATATTATAATAATATTTATTATATTAATTAAAAAAAATATTTTATTTAAATAATTTTTTATATATAAAAAAGTATTTTAAACTTTAAAAATTATATTTATTAATATATTAATTTTAATTTAATAAAATTTTAATTATTAAATTATTTTAAAAATAAATTCTTTAAAATATATTACTAAGGAAACTTTATTTTAATATAATAATAAAAAAATATTAAAATTAATTATATATTTTTTTAAAAAAAATACTTTTATAAAATATAATTATTTTATTTATAATAAGGAACTTCTTATTATTATATATTATTTAAAGTAATAAAATAATAAATTTCGTAATATTTTTAACTTTAATATTTTAATTAATTATAAAAACTTTAAATTCTTTATAAAAAAATAAAAGCTTAATAAATAGTAAATTTATTAAGTAAAAGTTTTAATAAAGTATACTTTTAACTTAAAGTTTTAAGTTAATAAAGAAATTATAATTTTTAATACTTTATTTTAATAAAAGTAAAATATATTTAAAAACTTAAAGAATTTTTATTTAATAAGAAAATATTTTTAACTATTAAAATTTATTAAAAAGTATATAGTAATATTAAATTTTATAAAGAATTTAAAAAACCTTAATTTAACTAAGTTAATAAATATTAAAATTAAATTTATTATAAAGGGAAATTAAAATTAAGCTAATAACCCCCTAGGGAATAAATTTAACCTCTTTAAAAATTTTTTTATAAATAAAATTTTTTATTAATTATAAAATAATACCTTAAATATAAATTAATAATATTAATAAATTTAACAAGTAATTTTAAATAAAGACTAATAGCTTTTATTATATTAAAAATTACTTATATTTTTATTTAAATATTTAATTAATAATAAAAAATATTTATATTAAAGGAATTAAATATAAATTTTTTATTTTAAACTTTTATAAACTTAAATTATTTAAAAAACTTATAACTTTTATTTATTTAAATATTTTAAATAAAATATAACTTAAAACTTAATTACTAAGTAATTTACTTAGTTAAGGCTTAGTTAAAATATTAAGTAGTTTTTTTAAAACTATAATATTTATAATAAATTAATTATTTAATAAAAAAAATAATAAAATTAATTTAAAAAAATATTAAGTAAACTTTTATAATTTTAAAAAGTTTTAATTTTTAAGTATTGTAATATTTAATTTAATAATAATATTAAAATTATAAAAGTTATTTAATTAATTAAGTAATATTATTTAAAAAAATTAAATTAAAAAAAAAAAAGTTTAAAAAAAATTATAAAATTATTAAAATATTCCCTTTAAATATTTAACTATTTAAATTATTTTTTAATTTAAGTTTAATTTTTAACTTTTATTTAATAAAAAATACTTATAAATTTAACTTTTTAAAAATTTAAGTTAAAGTTATAATAAGTATAATTAAATTTTTCGAAAATTTTAAAAAAAAAAAAAAATTTAATTTATAAGTTTTTTAAATAATTATTTTAATATTTAATTTTTTAAAGAATATAAAAATTATATTATTAATATTAAAATTAATTTTTTTTAATATTTATTTATTTATTATTTTTATTAATTTTAAGTTTATTTAATAAAAATTTAATAAATTATTAAATAATTTTTAAATATTATAATTATTATTAAATATTTTTATAATTTTTTATTTTAAAGTAAATTTTTTTTATTTTTTTAAAATAAATAATTAATTAATAAAGTTTAAAGCTTATATTTATATTTTACCTTAAATAAAAATAATTAAATAAATTTTTAACTAAAAATAATAATTTATATAAAGTCTTAAGTATTATATTATATATTAATTTAAATTTTTAATTTAACTATTAATTTATAAGTAAATTATTAAAAAAATTTTTAATTTAATTTTAAAAATTAAAAATAAATTATAAACTTTTATTAAATACTATAGTATTAAAAAAACTTTTATATTAATAAATATATTTTAAAAATAATAATTTTATAATAAAAAATAAAAATAATATATTTATTAAATTAATTTACTATAGTAAAAATTATATTATATTTATATTTATTTTTAAAAAATAACTTAAAATTTATTATAATATATTATTATAACTTTTTTAAAATAAATAATAATTAAAGTAATTAAAAAAGAAATTTTATAAAATTTTAATTTTTTAATATAAAAACTTATTTTAAGTTAATAATATTAAAATTTAATTAAATTTAAAGTTTTTTTTTAATTTAAAGTAAATAATAAAGCTTTATTAATAAACTTTATTTAATAAGTAAATTTATAAGTTTTTTAAATTAAAAACTATTAAGTTAATTATTATAAAGTAATAATTTTTTAACTTAAAATAAAGTTAATTTAAAGTTTTTATAATTTTTTTAAAAGTTAATTAATTAAATAAATATTTAAAATAATTAAAATAAAGAAAATTTATAATTTCTTTTAAATTTATTTATTTAAAATTTTTTAATTTAATAAGTATTAAGTTTAATAATACTTAATTTATTTTTTTATTAATTTATTTTTTTAAATAAAATATTTATTAAAGTATTTTATTTCTTTAATTAATATTTATAATAAATTAAGTTTAATATAAAGCTTTAAATACTTTTAATTAATTTATAAAAGTTTTAAGCTTTTTATTTTAATACTTAAGTATTAAAATATTATATTTTATTATATTTTATTATTTTATTTATTTTAAGCTTTAAAGCTTAAAATAACTATAATGGGCTATGCCCGGTATAGAGCTTCGGCTACCCTTAGCCTATTTACTTAATATTTTACTACTCTTTACTACTTATAAGAAGACTTGGTATTACTAATTATTTAATCTTTAATATAAAGGGATTAGCAATGTTAAGCTTAGGGATCTAGGTTCTAGATCCATGCGCCTAGGCCCCGCATTAATAAGCTTACTATAACTAGTCGATAGGGAGTTTTAGGAAGGAAAGGGGGACCCTATATAGGATTTGAAGCCGCTGTAGTTAGCTATTTCTTTCCTTTCTTTTGTATGTTTAGTATACTCGTTGAGTTATCTTAGCTAGTTGAATAAACTACCTCTTGGACTATTATATTATATTAAATATCCCTTTTATAGTCTACTTAGAGGATATTAAGGACCCGCTTTAAGACTAGTCAAGTTAAGAGTTCTAGTAAGTTAGAATTCTGACTAGGGAGTAACCAGTTCTAGAACTATTCGGATAGAGAGCTCTATTGGTAAAGCCCCATTTAATTATCTAGTGAAGCTTTAGGGAAGCGAAAGTCCCTAGAATTAATTCAACGGTTTTAGGAGCCGAGAAATTCCTAAATTTAATAGTCTTAGGAGCCGAAAATCCCTGCAATTCTAAATTAATTGTGAAGCCTATTGGGAGGCAAAAATCCCTATACGAGGACCTAGGCATAATAATATCGAAATTAGCTTTTAAGTCCTAGTCATTTGTGAAGCCTATTAGGAGGCGAAAATCCCTATATAAGAACTTAGGCATAATAATATTAAAATCGGCTTCTAAATCCTAGACCCACCTAAAATTAGTGAATTGAATACCATGGAAGATATTCAGTCTAAACAGCCTGCTTAACAACAACAGCGATTGGATCCGATACAGGAGATGGCCCAGGCCATGCACTAAATATTAAACCGAATAGCTCAGCTAGAGATTTAAGCTTAAGCTTCAACCCTTATGACTATTCCTTCGAACTTTATTATCTCCGAATCTACCTTTAAATCCCTTCGGGTAAAGAAACAACTTACTTTTCTTGACCCTCCGAGGTTTAATGGATACTAAAATACCTTCAAATCCTAGTATTATAAAATGCAAGGCAAATTGAAAATAAATAAACCTACTATTAGTTCACTTAGAAATTAATTTATCTATATTTTTTCGCAGTTAAAAAGGATTCCCCAAGCTATAGTAGTATTATATATAAATAGGGAAGAGAAAAAGGGAGAATATAATCTTAGCACCTTTATAAAATACCTTAAAAACTATTATAAAGATCCCAATTCGGAAGCTAGAGCTCTAGAATACCTTTATTATCTCCAGTAAAGAAATAATAAAAGTTTCGCTATATTCCTACCCAAATTTAAACAAGAAATAGCAAATAGTGGGAATTTAGCGTGGAATAACTAAGTTTACATCAACTATATTAAAGGTATAATTAATAACATCATAAAGGATAAGGTAAATAATTACTTAAACCTCCCTACAATTTATAGGGAGTATATAAATATACTATCTACCTTTGGTTCCCGAATTAATAGCCGTAGAGCTCCCAAAGCTAGGGGTAAATTAAACTGATATAGGACTAGGTCTCCTAGTCCTAAACCCTCTATAAATACCCCAAAACTTATGGATTGGGAAAAGACTAGTAAAATAAGTATGCAAAAGCAAAATCCCCGGGGATCAAAAGGGGAATATCTTTACTATAACTGCGGTAAGCTTAACCACTATGCTAAGCATTGCAAAGCTCCCTAATTTAACTAAGGTTTCAATTAAGTTTCGGGTAAAAAGAAAGTCAAAACAGCTCGAGTAAAACCTAAAATTAAAGATAACTCAAAGCAAAAACAAAATTCAGTTAATAAAACTAATTTGGGAAAAAAATAGCTCCTATTAAAAAATACTGCCAGGAGCTAAAGCTTAACCCTAAGCTTCAATAGGAGAAGGCTAAGAAGTATATATATTCAAATAGTATATACATAAATATAAGCTTTAATGGGAAAATTTATATAAAAGCCTATATTAATTCGGGATACCTATTATATACTATAGTTAACTATTCTTTTATTAAATAAGCTAAGTTATAATATATTTAATTAAAAAAACCCTAAAATTTCTATTTAATTATTAAATTAAAAAGGAATACTATTACTTATATAGCTTATACAAATATTAATATTAATAGCTATAAACAATAGCGAGTTTATTTTTATATCCTTTTAAATTAAAATAATAATATTATATTTAAATATTCTTAAATAAAATTTAAAGAAGTTATTCTTTATTTTATTAAAAAGAAATTATATATTAAAATATTTAAATTAAATATTAAAATTAGGGACCTTAGGGAAAATTCCCTATACTCTTTGGAGTAATAAATAAAGTTAGTTTTTATAGCTATAGCTCTTCGAGCTTATAAGTCTAAGGATTAAAATCTAGCCAAGGTTTTTATAGTTAGTTTAGCAAATATAAACTAAGCTTTAACCCTTAAAAAATATTTAAATTTTAGGGAGAAACTACTAGTTTAATACTATAAGTTCCTACCCCTTTTTAACTAAAAAAATTTAAATTAACTACTTAAGTATTAGCTAAGGATAAACTACAAGATAGTCCTTGAAAAGGATAAATTTAAAGTTAATAAAGTTATCCCATAGGGACCTTTATATAAAATATCTTGAGAGAAATTACTAGTCCTTTGGAAAATACTTATTAAGCTTCTTCAGAAGAATTTTATTAGGGTTAATAATTCCCTTACTTTAGTACTTATTTTATTTATTTTTAAACTAAAAGGAAAATTTTAATTTTATATAAATTATAAAGTTTTAAATATTATTACCTAAAAGAATTAATATTTATTACCTTTAATTAAAGAAACTTTATATTCGCTATTTAAAGCTAAGTAGTTTACTAAGCTAAATATTATAACTATATTTTATAAAATTAAAGTTAAAGAAAAAGATAAATAGAAAATAGCTTTTTAAACTTAATATAACTTATATAAATAGCTAGTAACCCTATTTGAATTAATTAAAGCCTTTATTACTTTCTAACACTATATAAATAATGTTTTAAGGAATTACCTTAATAAATTTATTTCTACTTATATAAATAATATTTTAATATTTATTAGTAAATTCTTAAAAAACTATAGAAGAAAGGTAAAATTAATTCTTCAGAGACTATTAAATATTAAATTTTATATAAATATCGACAAATATAAATTTAAAGCTTAAAGCATCAAATATTTTAGTTATATAGTTGAAGCCGGGGTTGGAATATATATAGATCCTGAAAAAATTAAAGTTATCAAGTCCTGGGAACAGCCAAAGATAGTGAAAGGGGTACACGGCTTTATTGGATTTGCAAACTACTATAGGGATTTTATCCCTAAGTTTTCAGATATTACAATACCACTAACTACTTTAACCAAAAAAAATATCCCTTTTAAATAGTCCCTTGCATACGAGGAAGTATTTCAGACCTTAAAGACTATACTTATTAGTATACTAGTTTTAGCTTAATAGGACCTTAATCACCAAACTATCCTAGAGATAAATTCTTCAGGATATACTACTAGAGGAGCTCTATCTTAATATAATAATAAAGGGATATTAAAACTAGTTATATTCTTTTCAAAGAAAAATACTCCTGCAGAATACAATTACCTTATTTATAATAAGGAACTCCTTACTATTATACACTGCCTAAAGCAATAGGATAGTAAACTCCGCAGCGCCTTTAGCTTTAATATTCTGACTAATTATAAGAACCTCGGGAGCAGGATATGCCTAGGGACCTAGAGGATTCCCGTCTAGCAGGGAGGCATTTCCAACTGCTGAAATCTATTGGGAAGCATACAGCAACATTGAATCCCATAGGGGATTCAGAAAACCCTAATTCAGCTGAACCAATAAGTGTTGGAGCTGGATTTATTGCAGGGGGAGATCAGGATTAAGCCGATAACCCCCTAGGGGATAAATTTAATCCCCCTGAAAATCCTTTTATAGATGAAATCCTTTACTAGTTATAGAATAATGCCCTGAATATAAACTAGTAATATTAGTTAATTCGGCGGGCGGTTTTAAATAGGGACTAGCAGCTTCCACTACATTGGGGATTACTTATATCCCTATTTAAATATTTAATTAATAATGGGAGATATTTATATTGGAGGGATTAAATATAAATCCCTTATTTTAAACCCCTAAGAACTTAAATTATTTAGGAAACTTATAATTTTTATTTATTCGGGTATTTTAGATAAGACATAACTTGGAACTTAGTTGCTAGGCAATTTACTTAGCTAGGGCTTAGTCAAGATATTAGGTAGTTTCTCCAAAACTATAATATTTATAGTAAATTAATTATTTAGTAAGAGAAGTAGCGAGAATTATTTAAACCTTTACTTATCCTTAAATACTTTTAGTTTAAAATATTAGTGAATTTTATAATTAAGCTACTTTCTTCAGAACTTGAAGGAATAATTAATATTATAGTTATTACTAATTAGCTATTTAAATTAGTAATTTTTAAACTTATAGGTACTATTACTACTAGAGATATTACGGCTAAGCTTATTTAATATTTTATTTAATATTATAGCTTCCTTAAAGTTATAATATTTAATTAAAAACTTTAATTTATTAATTTTATATAGAAAAAAATATATTAACTATTTTAAATTACCTAAAGGTTTTTTATTATATATTATTTTAAAATTAATAAAGCTATTAAAAAAATAAATTAAACTATAAAAAAATATTTAAAAGCTTATACAATATATTAGTAAAAGGATTAAGCAAAGCTATTACTTATAGTAATATTAATAATTAATAATTAAAATATTACCTTTATTAAAATAAGCCCTTTCTTTACTATATATAAATATTATATAAATTTAGTTAATTTAATTAACTTATTTAAATTTTTATAGTATAATAATATTAATTTTTTTCTTATTACTTAAAGGGAAACTTTAATTTTTAAATTAAAAGAAATTATTAAAATAACTTAAGTTACTATAACTATAACTTAAGAATATTAAGAGAAAAATTCTAATTACTAATAGCAAGTTACAAAATAATTTAAGGTAAAAAATAAAGTATAGTTAAAGCTAAAAAATATTTAAACTAACTAACTATTTCGAAAACTTAATTAAAGTAATATTAAATATATTATTTTAAAACTAGTTAAATTTTATACTTATTAATTAAATACTTTGCTTAATATTTACTTTATTTTTTATATTATATTTTTTAAAAAAGTTTCTAAGGACTTTTTATTATTATAAGTTTAAAATAATATTTAATTAATAACTTTATTAATTAATAAAATAAAAAAATATAAAGTTAAAAAAATATTACAAGTAAAGTATTTATACTAAAAGAATTTAAAAACTTTAATAAAATAAAAAAAGTATACTTATTTAATATAAAAATTATTTAATAATTTATAAAATATAATTATATTAAATTAATATAAGTTAACTTATAGTTTTATAATATTTATAAAAAGAGAGAAAATTACTTAATTCTCTTAAAGAAAAGAAGTAATATAATAAGCTATGCTTAGTATAAAGCTTTAATTACTTTTAATTTATTTACTTAATATTTTACTACTTTTTATTATTTATAAAAAAACTTAGTATTATTAATTATTTAATTTTTAATATAAAAAAATTAATAATATTAAGCTTAGGGATTTAAGTCTTAAATTCTTATACTTAAGCTTTATATTAATAAGCTTATTATAATTAATTAATAAAGAATTTTAAGAAGAAAAAAAGAACCTTATATAGGATTTAAAGTCGCTGTAGTTAGTTATTTCTTTTCTTTTTTTTATATATTTAATATACTTGTTAAGTTATTTTAACTAGTTAAATAAATTACTTCTTAAATTATTATAATAATTATAAACTTATATTATTTTATTTTAAGTTTTTTTAAGTAAATAAATTTTTAATATTAATATTAAGTTAAAGGTTTTAACTTAACTTAACTTATAAGTTTAGCTTAATAAGCTTAATATATAATTTAATTACTTTATATAATTTAATTACTTAATATAATTTAAAGTTAAATTTAAAATTTTTAACTTAACTTATTAAGTTAAGCTTAATTTTATAACTTAACTTAACTTAATATTAATATTAATTAAATAAATTACTTTAAAATTATTAATATTAATATTAAGTTAAGTTAAGTTAAGTTAAGTTAAGCTTAAACTTAACCTTATATTTACCTATAGTAAGTATTAAGTTAAGTTAAGAAGTTAGGCTTAACTAATGTTAGTATTAAGTTAAGTTAAGTTAAGATTCTAAGCTTAGCTTAATAAGTTAAGTTAAATATTTAGGCTTAGCTTAAGGGTTAAGTTAAGTTAAGTTAAGCTTAAACTTAACCTTATATTTACTTATAGTAAGTATTAAGTTAAGTTGAGCCTAACTTTTAAGCTCAACTTAAGGGTCTTGGCAAGCCAAGTTAAGCCGAGTTAAGCTATAACTTAACTTAATACCAATACTAAACTTAACTTAAAGGTTTTAGTAAGCTAAGTTGAGCTGAGTTAAGCTATAACTTAACTTAATATTAATACTAAAAATTATTATATTATATTAAATTTTCCCTATAATTAAAACTTTTTTTTAGTGTTAGTATTAAGTTAAGTTAAGTTGAGATTTTAAGCTTAGCTTAATAAGTTGAGCTAAATATTTAGGCTCAGCTTAAGGGTTAAGTTAAGTCGAGTTAAGCTTAAACTTAACCTTATATTTACCTATAATAAGCATTAAGTTAAGTTAAGCCTAACTTTTAAGCTTAACTTAATGAGTTGAGTTAAGAAGTTAGGCTCAACTCGGGAGTCTTGGCAAGCCAAGTCGAGCTAAGTTAAGCTATAACTTAACTTAATACTAATACTATTTTTTTTTTAAAAGTTATTAAAAAAAAGTAAGTTATATTAAGTAATTTAAGCTTTAACTATTAATTTTATAAGCTTTATAACTTAAAAGTAATTAAAATTTTTTATTATAAAATTATAAAATTTTTTTAAAAAAATACTATAAGTAATTTAAGTTTTAATAATTTAAACTTTAAAGAAATTATTTAAAACTTTTATAATAAATATAATAAGTAATTTTAAATTTTAACTATTAAAACTTTATAAAATAAATAATAAAAGTTACTTAAAGTAAAAAAATATTTAAAATTTTATTTATTAAGTTTTTATAAAAAAAATTAAAAAAGTTAAAATAATTTCTTAAAAAAAAACTATTTTTATTATAAAGTTAAATATAAATTTACCCTTAAAAATTAATTAAATATTAAATATAATAATATAATAATTAAAATATATATAAAAATTTTAAAAAGTTAAATATAAAAAAAATAATAATTATATATATATTAATTAAAAATACAACTTACCTCTCTATAAATAATATTTATACTTTTTATAATATTTATACTTTTAAATATTTTTAATATTAAATAAATAATTATTAATTATTATACTTTAAAATTTAAGTTTTAATTAATTTATTTATTATAATTAAAAAAAATTTAAGTAAGTTACTTAACTTTTATTTAATAATTTTATAATTCTTTAAGAATTTTTATATAATACTTAATATATTATTTATTAAATACTTTTAATAAAAAGTTAATATAATAATATTATAAAAAATTTCTTTAAAATAAATAATAATTAAGTTAAAAGTAAAGTTTACTTTATATATATATATAATAATAATTTTTTATTAATTTATAATAAATAATAATAATTAATTTAATATATTAAATTAAAAAATATAATAATTATAAAAAATTAAATATAATTATAAAGTAATAATAAGTATTTTTATATATTTTATTTTTTTTTTTAATATATAAAGTATATAAAGTATATTTTTTTTTACTTTTTATTTTTATTTTATTTTTATAATAAAGTATATAAAGTATAATTTTATATATTTTTTTATTTTTATATATTTATTTATATTATATAATTTTATATTTATTTTATTTTAATATTATATTATAAAGTTTTATTTTATTAAAGTATTATAATTATATTTTTTTATAATTAATTTATAATATTAATATATTAAAAAAATTAATATTTTTAAATTTTTTAAAATTTAATAATAAATATATTAATTTTTAACTTTAATTTATTAAAATAAAAAATAAATTTATAATAAAAATACTATAGTAATTATTTACTTATATTTACTTTTATTTAAATAAAGTTTTTTAAAAGTTAATAATTATTTATATTAAATAAAGTAATTATATAAATAGTTAAAACTTATAGTATTTCTTAAAATACTTAAATATATAATAATTTAAAAAGTAATTTATTTAATTAATTAAAATAACTTAATAAATATATTAAATATATAAAAAAAAGAAAAGAAATAACTAACTATAGTAGCTTTAAATTCTATATAAAGTTTTTTTTTTTTCCTAAAACTTTTTATTAATTAATTATAGTAAACTTATTAATATAAAGTTTAAGTATAAAAATTTAAGACTTAAATTCTTAAGCTTAATA
>QEIL01000274.1:0-15850 GCA_003116535.1 Paecilomyces niveus | reverse complement strand
GAAATAGGAAGGTGCACTATGCCTATTTCGATTTTTCGACCATCGCCCCAAGAACAACTCACCAACTTCAAATCGATTTTACGCCCGCTACAGAGGAGCTATGAAAATAAGGAAAGACAATTTAAAATCCACTAGGGCAGCTCTATTTAATAGCTTAATAATAACTATTAAAACTCTATTCTAAAGAATGCACTAGGCATAAGAACTAGGCCTATAGACTTAAAGGTAAACTTAACCTTTAAGCTTACTACTTTAAAGCTCTTAAATTTTTAAACTTAGAATTTTATATAAATTTTATTTAAGTAAAAAGGAAATTCCTTATATTAAGTGTCCTTAGTATACTATTACTATTGTTTTTTTTTTTTTTTTTTATGTTTAAAATACTTGTTGAGTTATTTTAATTAATTAAATAAATTATTTCTTGGATTATTATATTAATATAATGGGCTAGGCCCGTAGTAGGTTTTGGTAACTTGCAACTAACTACTATACCTCTTACTACTACTACTTTATTATATAGTTTGGGGATAAAATTAACTTAGCGGTTAGTTTAATTTGTACCTTTTTAATTTAGTAGTAAATTCTTAGCCCTTAGCTTATTATAAGGTAGAATTAAGTTAGTGGAAAAAACCTTAATTCTAGTTAATTTTCTATAAGTTTTAAAGGTTTTAGGGGTTAAACTCCCCCTATAGTTAAATAGAGAACTATAAAAATATATAAAAAAATTAATTAAAGGGTCGAAAAATCAATAAAAATATCACTATACCAAGCTATTATATTAAAAGCAATACTTGTAAAATTCTTAATAAAGGAATTAAATAGTAGGTGCAATAATATATACAATAGTAGTTCGAATTAGTAATAAGTAACTAAGCTAATAGTATTAAACTCTAAGTCTAGAAAGAATTAAAAATTAAGGGAAATTACTCCCCTTTTAAGCTTATTTGCTTAGCAAAGGAAACTTTAAAGAAATACTAAAACTAGTAGTAAAATTAAGTATCCCGAGCTGATTCGTGAGCTAGTTTTACCGCTGCTAGTACGCTTACTATAGTGGAACCTTTATTTAAACTTGCTGCAGTAGCTGCGCTGGTATTGCTAGTACCTTTATTTAAACTGGCTATAATGGTACCCTTATTTGAGCCCGCTGTAGTGGCTCCGCTGGCACTGCTGGTACCTTTATTTAAGCTTATTGTAGTAGTACCTTATTTAAACTTGCTGCAGTGGCTCCGCTAGCACTGCTAGTACTTTTATTTAAGCTTATTGCAGCAGTACCTTATTTAAACTTGCTGCTGTAGCTGCGTTGGCATTGCTAACACCCTTATTTAGACCCGCTGTAGTGGTTTTGCTGGTATTACTGGTACTTTTTTTAAGCTTATTGTAGTAGTACTTTATTTAAACCCGCTGCTACTGCTAGTACTTTTATTTAAACTTACTGCAATAATACCTTTATTTACGCTGCTATTACTACTCCCTTATTTTAATTTTATTATAGAGTTTTTTTATTTTAGCTATTATTAGTGTTTTTTTATTAGAGTTTTATTATTAGATTCCCCCTTTACTTCTTTGGTTTTATACTTAACTTATAGTTATGTAATTAATATTTGCTAATTTTGCTAAGTTAGCGGTTTATAAAAATATATACCCTATTAAAAATAGGTATAAATTAAAGGATATACAGCTGCCGGCAGCGGGAGCTTGGCATACCCTATCAAGATTACGCACTTAACTTTAACTACTAATATTTCAAGTATTTTAGGTTGGATTTAGGTGTGAACTAGGTTAGTTTAATGCGCTCGTCGAGCTTTATTAACCCTTTATTTTCCATATAAATTAACTTTTATTTAGCCGAGAAACTAAATACTTTATAGAATTATATAGAGGATATATTTACCCGGCCAAAGCTAAAATTAATTTTTGTAGTGGAGGATTAAATCCTCCGTGTTAGGAATAAAGGTTAGGTTTTATACCCGACCCATAGTTATATAACTAATATCTACTAATTCCGCTAAGTTAGTAGTTTATAAAAATAAATACCCCCATTAAAAATAAGCGAGGATTAAAGGATATGCAGCCGCCGGTAGCGGGAGCTTAGTATCCCCTATCAAGATTACGCACTTAACTTTAATTGCCGATATTTTAGCTATTTTAGGTTGGATCCGTGTGCAAACTAAGTTTATTTAATTAGCTCGCTGAGCTTAATTAACCCTCCGATTTCTACGTGGATTAACCCTTATTTAGCCGAGATTCGTTATAGGTTAAAGAATTATGTAACCTATAGCCTGCGGCGACTATAGCTAAGACTAATTTTTAGTGCGGCCTATAACATAAAATACGTTGGGAATAAAAGTTAAGTTTAATTTAAAGTCACTAGAGAAGCAATATTAATCCCACAGTTTTAACTTACAATAGTAATAGTAATAAAGAAAACAAAAATATCCCGCGGTTCCAAGTTACGACAGCGATAATAGTATAAAAAACAACAATAAATATCCCTAAGTATAAAAAAAAGTAAGTAAAAAAAAAAAAAAAAAAACAAAGCCAAGTTCCCACAACCAGCAAAGCAATATTATCCCTACAGTTTTAAATTACGAAGGTAATAATAATAAAGGAAACGAAAATAAATATACCCTAATTACAAAGAAAATATTAGTAAAGAGTTGGAGAAAGACAATAGTTTAATAACCCTTTATTTTTCTTATTATTTTTTATTTTTTTTTATATAAATTCGCTTTTTTTATTTTTGCCCGCGGGTATATTACTTTATAATATAATACTAGGTATTAAAAAATAATATATACCTAGGTACCAAATAGCGAATTTGTTAGTAATATATAGTATTATTAAAATATAATTTTATTAAGTAATAAGTTATATACTATACTAACTACTATATTAATATAAAGCCCTAATTATTGCTAAAATATTTAAGCTAATTAATAAATTTAATTTTTATTACTATTATTTAAGGATTTTTACTATAGGGAAATTAGTTTTGTTACCGCTGTAACAAAATTTTTTTATTGTAGGGAGATTTGCTTTGTTACTACTATAATAAAATTTTTCCCCTAGGGAGACCTTTGTTACTGTTGTAACAAGATTGTTACTATGGGGAAATTAACTTTGTTACCGCTATAACAAGATTTTTCCCCTGGGGAGACTTTTGTTACTGTTGTAACAAGATTTTTACTATGGGGAAATTAGCTTTATTACTGCTATAATAAGATTTTTACCGTGGGGAAATTAGCTTTATTACCGCTATAATAAGATTTTTCCCCTAGGGAAACCTTTGTTACCATTGTAACAAGATTTTTACTATTAGGAAATTAACTTTGTTACCACTGTAATAAGATCTTAAAAAATTTACCTTTAACCTTTAAAGGCACTTTATTTTTTAGCCTAAATATTAAAACTTTATATAATTTTTTATTAAAATTATTATAATTATTATTTATTTTAAAATACTTTTAGTAATATATTACTATAAATTTTAAATAATAAATATAAATATAATATAATATTTATAGTTATAATTATAAATTACTTTAATAAATAATTATTTTTATTTTTTATTATATTATTATTATAATTAAAAATATAATAAAAATATTTTTTAATATATATTTATTAATATAAGAAGTTTTAAATATTATAGTTTTTAATTAAAATTTATAATTTATTTTTAATTTTTAAAATAAACTTTATATAATTTTAAGAATTAAGCTAAAGCTTTTATTAATAATTTATTTATAAATTATTAAGTAAATAAAAGTATTAAATTAATACATAATATAATAGTTAAAGTTATATATAAACTACTATTAAAATAATTAATTTAAATTTCTCCTAATAATTAATTTTACTATTATAATACTTATATAAAAATTTACTTAATTATTTTTTTTAAATAAAATATAAATATAAATTTAAAATATTATTTAATTAATTTTTTATTTTAAAGAAAATTTTAACTTTAAAATAAAAAAATTATTAAAATATATAATAATAATTAAAGTACTTAAAAAAAATATAAAAGTTATTAAATTTTTAATTAAAATAACTTAATTATAATAAAAATAATAAATAAATAAATACTACTAAAAAGTTAATTTTAACATTAAAAACTTTATATTTATATTATTAAAAAATTAAATATTAAAATAACTTTTATAAAAATTAATAAATTAAATAAAAAAACTATTTGAAATTCTTAAATATATTAATAATACTTGGAAATTAAAGTTTTTTAATACTATAAAAGTTTACTTAATTTTTTTTTAAATAAGCTTTAAAAAGTATTAAGGAACTTAATACTATATTAAGTCTTAAACTTTTTATTTTTTATTAAAATTAATAGTAAATTAAAATAAAAAGTAAGTTAAATTTTAATTATTTAATACTATATTTATTAAATAAAATATAATAAAAATTTAACTTAGTATTTTACTTTGAATTTTAAAGAATTTTTAATAAAATTAAAAGTATTTTATAAAAAGTTTTTTACAAAGTTAAATTTATTATATAATTTAAGCTATTAGCTAAATTATTAAAAAATAAAAATAAACTTTTAAAATAATTTAAACAATAATTATAAGTTAAATTTAAAAATAAATTTACCTAAAAAAAAATAATATAATAACTTTAAATTTAAATTTTAATACTTAAGTATTAAAATAATTAATAAATTAATAATAATAAAATTAATAAAAAAAACTTAAAGCTTAACTTATTTAAGAAAGTAATTATATTAGTAAAACTTCTTTAAGATATTTTTCTTTAAGTAAAACTTTTTTTAATTTTTTTTTAACTTTAAGTTTTTAATTATTATTACTTAAGTAAATAAATTAATTAATTTTATTAATATTAACTTAAGTAATATTAATATTAAGTTAAGTTAAGTTATAAAATTAAGCTTAACTTAACTTATAAATTTAATTTAATAAACTTAATATATAATTTAATTACTTAATATAATTTAAGGTTAATTTAAAACCTTTATTTAATTACTTATTTAAAATTAATTATAAAGTATAACTTTAAGTTAAGCTAAGCTTAAAAACTTATAAATTAAATTAAATTATAAAATTAAACTTAACTTAAAAAATTTTAATAAATTAAGTTAAGTTAAATTAAGTTATAACTTAACTTAATATTAATACTAAGCTTAAGTATTATAATTTTAATAATATTTTTTATTAATAATAAAGTAAGTAATTAAAATATTATTATTAATAAAAAATATATAAAATTATACTTTATATAAAAGTAAATTATTAAAATATATTATAATTTTAAATTAAAATATAATTTTTTTTATAATTAAAAATATAAAAATATAAAGAATATAAGTAGCTAACCTTTATACTTATAATTATTTATTTAAAAAAACTATATAGTAATAATTAATAAATTATTACAAGTTAATATTTTTTATATAATTATAAACTTTTAAAGTTTAATTAAATATTTTTTATAAAAAATATATAAAATTTAATATAATATAAAAAAATAAATTACTTAATATAAAAACTAATAAAATTATAAAATATACTTATAAATATAATAATATATTTTAACTTAAGTTAAGTAATAAAGTTTAAATAATAATAATTATATTAAAACTTTTATATAAAAAACTTAAGTATATAAATATAATAAAATTAAAGTTAATAATAAAAATAAATAAAATAAGCTTAAAAAGTAACTATATAATTATTTTAATAAAAATATAATAATATAAAATATTTTAATAAAAAAAAAAGCTTTAACTATAACTTAAAAAAATTTATATAATAATTAAAAGTAATTTTAATATAAAACTAATATAAAAGCTTAAAATAATTTTATACTAAGTAAAAAACCTTTAAACTTAAGCTTATTACTAAGCTTTAACTTATAATAATAAACTTATTAAAAATAAAACTTATAAAAAATATAAAGTTTTATTATAAAATATATTACTTAGTAAAAATAAAATAATTTATTTTTAAAAATTCTTAATTATATTATATAAAATTAATTAAATTTTTTTATATAAATATTTAATTAATAAAATTAATTTAAAATATAAAGTTATAATTATTACTTTATTATTATTAATAATATAATTAAAATTTAATTTATTTATTTATTATATATAAAAAATAAAGCTTTAAATAAACTTATTATTTTTATTAAAAAAATAAAAAATATAATAAAAAATATACTTTATATTAAAAATTAAATAATAATAAAAAATTTAACTACTTTATTATATAAATAAAAATTAAAAGTATTAAAATATAATTAACTTTACTTTATATTTTAAAAATAAATAATATATTAAAATATTATAGTAATTATATTAACTTATTAATTAAAATAATATTAATTATATTTAACTTACTTATAACTTTTTAATTAATAATAATAATAATTATTATTTATATAATAAATAAATTATTTAAAAAAAATTAATTATAAAGTAAAAAAAATTCTTTAAAATATTAAATAAAAACTTTACTTTAAATTACTTTTATATTTTAAATAAAAATAAAAAATAAATATTTAAATTATTTCTTTAAATAAAAAAAAATTACTTTATAAAATATAAAAAAATAATAAATATACTTATAAAATATAACTTTTTAATATAAAAAAATTAAGTATTTAAAAAATATTACTCTTTTTAAAAATTCTAAGAATTTATTAAAATTAATACTTTAAACTTTAAATTTAATTTTTAAAAGTTTTTTTCTTAAAAAAATAAATATAATATTACTTAAAAAATATATTAAAAAAAATTTATAAATTATTAATATAATTTTTTAAATTATTAAAAATATTATTTAAAATAAAATTAAAATATTATTACTTACTTTATAATTAAAGTAAAAAATTTACTATTAAAAATATAAATATTTATATTAAAAAAGTAATTATTTAAACTTTAATTATAATAATTTAAAAGGTAATTTATTTAATTAACTAAAATAACTTAATAAGTATTTTAAATATATAAAAAAAAAAAAATAGCAATAATAATATATTAAAAATACTTAATATAAAAAATCCCTTTCTTTTACCTAAATAAAATTTATATAAAATTCTAAGTTTAAGAATTTAAAAGCTTTAAAGTAGCGAACTTAAAGGTTAAGTTTACCCTTAAGTTATAAGTTAAATTAAATATTTTAAAGTAATATTAAGTTAAAGTAATATTAGTTAAAAGTAGCTAAAGCTTTATACTAAGCATAGCTTATTATATTACCCCCTTCCTTTAAGAAAACTAAGTAATTTTTTTTTATAAGTAATATAAAATTATAAATTAACTTATATTAATTTAATATAATTATATTCTATAAGTTATTAAATAGTTTCTACATTAAATAAATATATTTTTTTTATTTTATTAAAGTTTTTAAACTTTTTTAATATAAGTATTTTACTTTTAATATTTTTTTTATTTTATATTTTTTAACTTTATTAATTATTAAAGTTATTAGTTAAATATTATTTTAAACTTATAATAATAAAAAGTTTTTAAAAGTTTATTAAAAAAATATAATATAAAAAATAAAGTAAATACTAAATAAAATATTTAGACAATAAGTATAAAATTTAATTAACTTTAAAACAATATATTTAATATTATTTTAGTTAAATTTTCGAAATAATTAATTTATTTGTATATTTTTAAGTTTTAACTATACTTTATTTTTTACTTTAAATTATTTTATTATTTACTAGTAGTAATTAATATTTTTTTCTTAAAGTTTTTAAGTTATTATTATAGTAGCTTAAGCTATCTTAATAGCTTCCTTTAACTTAAAAACTAAGGCTTTTCCTTAAATAATAAAAAAAAATTAGTATTATACTATAAAAGTTTAAATAAATTAATTAAATTAATTAAATTTATATAATATTTATATATAGCAAAGAAGGGACTTATTTTAATAAAGTTAATATTTTAATTATTAATTACTAGTATTGCTATAAGTAATAGCTTTACTTAATTTTTTTATTAATATATTATATAAGCTATTAAATATATCTTTATAGTTTAATTTATTCGCTTAGTAACTTTATTAATTTTAAAATAATATATAATTAAAAGCCTTTAAGTAATTTAAAGTAATTAATATATTTTTTTCTATATAAAATTAATAAATTAAAATTTTTAATTAAATATTATAACTTTAAAAGGACTATAATATTAAATAAAATATTAAATAAGCTTCTTTATAATATCTTTAATAGTAATAATTTTTATAAGTTTAAAAATTACTATTTTAAATAATTAGTTAGTAATAACTATAATATTAATTATTTCTTTAAGTCTTAAAGAAAATAATTTAATTATAAAATTTACTAATATTTTAAACTAAAAGTACTTAAGGATAAGTAAAAGTTTAAGTAATCCTTACTACTTCTTTTGCTAAATAGTTAATTTACTATAAATATTATAATTTTAAAGAAACTACTTAATATTTTAACTAAGCCTTAGCTAAGTAAATTGCTTAGTAACTAAGTTCTAAGTTATATTTTATTTAGGATACTTAAATAAATAAAAGTTATAAGTTTTTTAAATAATTTAAGTTTATAAGGGTTTAAAATAAGGAATTTATATTTAATTCCTTTAGTATAAGTATTTTTTATTATTAATTAAATATTTAAATAAGAATATAAGTAGTCTTTAGTGTAGTAAAAGCTACTAGTCTTTATTTAAAATTACTTGCTAAATTAATTAATATTATTAGTTTGTATTTAAGGTATTATTTTATAATTAATAAAGAATTTTATCTATAAAAGGATTTTTAAAGGGGTTAAATTTGTCCCTTAGGGGGTTATTAGTTTAATCCTAATTTCCCCCTGTAATAAATTCAGCTCTAATGCTTATTGGCTCGGCTAAATTAAGGTTTTTTGGATCCCCTATAGGATTTAATATTACTGTATACTTCTTAATAAATTTTAGTAGTTGGAAATACTTCCCTGCTAGATAGGAATTCTTTAGGTCCCTAGGTATATTTTACTTTTGCCGAGATAAAGTATTAGGGACTATAGCTTCCTTGCTAGCTCGAAACTTCAAGTTGAAACTATACTTTGCTAAAACCTTTACTTAGTAGACTTGCCGTTTACTAAGCTTTTGCTTTTTTATAAAGAATTCAAAGTTCTTATAATTAGTTAAAATATTAAAGCTAAAGACACTGCGAAGTTTACTATTTTATTACTCTAAGTAGCGTATAATAGCAAGAAGTTCCTTATTATAAATAAAGTAGTTATACTTTGCAAAAGTATTCTTCTTTAAAAAGAATATAATTAGCTTTAATACCCCTTTATTATTATATTAAAATAAAGCTCCCTTAGTAATATATCTTAAAGAATTTGTCTTTAAGATAATTTAATAATTAAAATCCTATTAAGCTAAAACTAGTACACTAATAAATATAATCTTTAAGGTCTAAAATACTTCCTTACATATAGGAAATTATTTAAATAGAATATTTTTCCTAATTAATGTAATAAGTAATATTGTAATATTTAAAAACTTAGGGATAAAGTCCTTGTAATAATTTACAAATTTAATAAACTTATATACTTTTTTTATTATTCTTAGTTACTTTTAAAACTTAATAGCTTTAATTTTTTTAAAGTTAATATAAATACTAACTTTAACTTTTATTATATAATTAAAATATTTAATGCTTTAAGCTTTAAATTTATATTTATTAATATTTATATATAATTTAATATTTAATAATTTTCGAAAAATTAATTTTACTTTTTTTTTATAATTTTTTAAAGTTTTATTAAAATATATTAAAATATTATTAATATAAGCTAAAGTAAATTTATTAAGGTATTTCCTTAAAATATTATTTATATAATATTAAAAAGTAGCAAGTGCTTTAGTTAATTTAAAAAAAGTAATTAACTATTTATATAATTTATATTAAGTTTAAAAAGTAATTTTTTATTTATTTTTTTTTTAATATAAATTTTATAAAAAGTAGTAATAATATTAAGCTTAATAAACTACTTAGCTTTTAATAAAGAATACAAAGTTTTCTTAATTAAAAAAAGTAAATATTTATTTTTTTAAGTAATAATATTTAAAGCTTAATAATTTATATAAAATTAAAGCTTTTTACTTAATTTAAAAATAAATAAAATAAGTATTAAAGCTAATAAATTATTAACTTAAATAAAATTCTTTTATAAAAGCTTAATAAAGGTTTTTCAAAGAATTAATAATTTCTTTTAAGTTATTTTATATAAAGGTCCCTATGGGATAACTTTATTAAATTTTAAATTATTTTTTTTAAGGATTATTTTATAATTTACCCCTAGGTAGTATTTAAGTAATTAATTTAAATTTTTTTAACTAAATAAAAGTAGAAACTTATAGTAGTAAACTAGTAGTTTCTTCCTTAAATTTAAATATTTTTTAAGTATTAAAGCTTAGTTAATATTAGCTAAGCTAACTACAAAAACCTTAGTTAATTTTTTTATTTTTAAAGCTTAAAGAATTAAGGTAGTAAAAGTTAAACTTATTTATTATTTTAAGGGATATAAGGTATTTTCCCTTAGTTCCTTAACTTTAATATTTAATTTAAATATTTCTATATATAACTTTTTTTTTATAAGGTAAAGGATAATTTTTTTAAATTTTATTTATAAATATTTAAGTATAATATTATTTTTTTAATTTAAAAGAATATAAAAATAAACTTTTTACTACTTATAGTTATTAATATTAATATTAATATATATAATATAAGTAATAATATTTCTTTTTAATTTAGTAATTAAATAAAAGTCTTGGGGTTTTTTTAATTAAATATATAATAACTTAATTTATTTAATAAAGAAATAATTAACTATAATATAAGATAAGTATTTTAAATTAATATAAGCTTTAATGTAAATATTTTTATTAAATTTTATATTAATATATATATTATTTGAATATATATATTCCCTTATTTTTTTTATTTAAGTTTTAATTATTTTTATTATTTTTAATAGTAGTTTTTAATAAAAGCTATTTTTTTTTTAATTTAGTAAAGTTATAGTTAAAGGTATTATCCTTAGTACTTTCTTTAACTTTAAGTTTAGTTTAGGTAAACTTTATTTTTTTTAAATTTTTTCTTATAAAGTTTTTTTTTAATTCTTTGTAATAAAAAGTAATATAACTTAGTTTACTATAGTTAAAGCAAAGACTTTTTTTTTTATTAGTTTTATTTAATTTTATTAAGTTAAGGTATTTGTTTTAAGTTAATTTTATTAGTTTTTTTTAATTTATAAGTTTTAAAGTGTTTGTAGTTTAATTAATTAGTTTAAGATTAAGGGTCTTAGTTTAAAATTAATTCCCTTTTCCCTTAATATATTATTTTTACTTTTTAATTTAAAATTTAAAAGTAGTTAAGAATTAAATATATTCTTTATAAGTAGTAGGGATATTTATATAATTATTTACTTTATTTATTATAGTATTATTAAGGGTTTTTTTTAAGTAGTTAATTTAAATTTTTTTTATTTATTTAAATTCTTTATTATTAATTAACTTTTTTTTAAATTAAGGGAAAAATAAAGTAAAACTTTTATTTTTCTTTTAATAAAAATAATAAAGATATTTTAAAGCTTTAGCTTTAATATTTAAGTTTTTATAATATTTATTTAAGTATTTTAAATAAGTATTAGGGTTGTATTCCCTATTAGCTTTTTATTTTTTTATATAAAATATTATTATTTCTTAAGGACTTTGCTTTAACTATAAGTATATATATATAAATTAACTTTTAGGCGACCTAATTGTATTTTTATCGACCTATAGCTTATTTTATATTTTAATATACTATAAGGGGAAAATTATTCGGGAATTATTAAATTTTAATAAGTTTAATATAGTTAGTTATTTCTTTCGCAAAGCTAGTTTAATAATAGTAAAATTTAAAAAGTTCGCAAAGGGAAAAGGAGGAGGAGCCGCAGCGGCGGCAGCGGTTACAATAGTTTAAGCTTCTACCTAAGCTATTTATTTATTTAACTAGTAAAGTGCCTAAATAATTTCCTATATAAAATTTAATTTAGGAATTTACTAAGGAGTTTGCAGAGGTCCCTGTTAAGGATTTTATATAGGTATTTACTGTAGGTCTTATTAATTAATATAAAACTTATTTATAGTATTTTAAATTAGTAATTTTTTACCTCTTAAAAGGCTTTATAAATTAAGGATTTTTTACCTTTTATTAAGTATTTTAAAGATTTTATAAAAACTTACTAGTTAAAGTCTTAACTAATTAAAATATTTAACTTAACTAGTTTTTCGCTTCCCTTAATATTTTTTAAAGTTAAAGACTTTTAAAGAAATATTTAAAATAATATAATAATTTAAGAAGTAGTTTATTTAATTAGCTAAGACAACTTAATAAATATTTTAAATATAAAGAAAAAAAGAAAAAAAATAGTAATAATAATATGCTAAAAATACTTAGTATAAGAAATTCCTTTTTTTTACTTAAATAAAATTTACATAGGATTTTAAGTTTAAGAATTTAAGAGCTCTAAGGTAGTAAGCTTAAAGGTTAAGTTTACCCTTAAGTTATAAGTTAAATTAGATTAATATTAGCATTAAGTTAAGTTATAGCTTAACTTGGCTCGACTTAGCTCGCCAAGACCCCTAAGTTAAGCTTAATTTCTTAACTCAACTTATTAAGTTAAGCTTAAAAGTTGGGCTTAACTTAACTTAATACCTACTATAAGTAGACATAAGGTTAAGTTTAAGCTTAACTTAACTTAACTTAACTTAACTTAATGCTAACACTAAATTAAATATTTTAAAGTAATATTAAGTTAAAGCAATACTAGCTAAGAGTAGCCAAAGCTTTATACTAAGCATAGCTTATTACATTAATAAAGAAAATTAATATAATTCTTAATTCTTTATTAAAAAAATATTATAATTTTAATAATAATATAATAAAATAAAATAAAAATATAATAAAAATTATATTACTTTATAAACTTTTTTTTAAATTAAAAAATTAATTAATTAATATAATAATAAATAAATATAAAATACTTAAAAAAAATTTATTAAAGTTAAAAATTAAAAAAAGTAATTTAATAATAATAAATTAATTTTAAACTTATAAAATTAAAGTTTTATATATATATATAAATAAATAATAAAATTTAAATAAAAAAATAATAATATAATATTATAAAAGCTTAAAAATAAAAAAACTTAATTATTATTTTTATATTTAAAGAATTTTAATATTAAAATACTTTTAAAAAAATAAATATATAATTTAAAGTTTTTAAGTAAAATAAATTATTTATAATAATTATTAATAAATTAAAGTTAACTATAAATAATACTATAACTTAATAATATATAAAATAATAGTTAAAATATTCCTTACACTAGTAGTAATTTAAAATTTTTATTAAATTTAATATAATATTATAATTATATATTTTAATATAATTTTAAAGAATTAATAAATTTATATATAATAATTAATAAAATTTATAAAAAAAAATATTAAATTTACTTTTTTTAATAAGCTTTATATAAATTATATTAATTAATATATTTATAAAATTAAAAGTTTATAAAAAAACTTTAAAATATAAATTTTAAATTATTAAATAAAAATTCTTTTATTTTAATATTAAATAAAAAATAATATATTTATAATAATACTTATAAAAAAAATTAAATACTTATTTTAAAATAAAAATTATTAATAAACTTAATAAGTTTTTAAAATATAAAGTTTATAAAAATTAAATAAAAAAATTATTATTATAAGTTAAATAAACTATATATTAAAAATTTTAATTAACTTTAATTTTTATAATAAAAAGTTAATTAAAACTTTAATTAAAAAAAATATTAAATTATTATAAAAAAAATTAATTAACTTATACTTAAAATTAAATTAAATATTATATAAATAATTAACTACCTTTAAAAAAAAATTTAATAACTTAAATAAAAAAAATATTACTATAGTAAAATATTTTTTATATTTCCTTTATAAAAATTTTAATTTTAATATTAAATTAAAATTTAATTTAATAAAAAGTAATAAGTAGTTACTTTCTTTACTATTATAATAAAATTTATTTATTTTAAAATTTAATAAAATAATTAATTAAACTTTAAATTTATTTTAAAAGTAATATTAATATTAAGTTAAATTAAGTTATAAAATTAAGCTTAACTTAATAAGCTTAATATATAATTTAATTATTTAATATAGCTTAAAGTTAATTTAAAACTTTTATTTAATTATTTATTTAAATTTAATTATAAAAAATAATTTTAAGTTAAGTTAAGCTTAAAAATTTATAAGTTAAGTTAAGTTATAAAATTAAGCTTAACTTAAAAATTTTAATAAATTAAGTTAAGCTAAGTTAAACTATAACTTAACTTAATATTAATATTATTTAAAAAATTATATTAAATTTAATTAAGTATAGTTTTTTAAGGAAATAATTTAAATTTATTTTTATTAATTTTAATTTATAAGTTTTCTTTAAGTAAAAAACTTTACTTAAAAGTTAATTTTTTTTAAGTTTAAATTTAAATTTTTATTTTTTCTTTAATATTTTTAACTTTTAAAAATAATTTCTTTAAGGAATAATTTAATATTATATAATAATATAATTTTTAAAAAAAATAATTTAATAATTAATTAAAATTAAAAATTTTTAATAAAGTAATAATTTTATTAAATAATTTAATTTTATATTTTTTTATTAAATATTTTTTTTATTTATAAATTTTATAAATTTAATAAAAAAATTATAAAATTTTTAATATAATTTTATTTATAATTAAATAAATTAATATTTAATATTTTAATAATAATTTAAATTATAAAAAATAATTTAAAAATAAATAAAAATATTATTTATAATAAATAATTTTATATAAATAATTAAATTTTTTCTTAAATTAAAAAATAATATAAGTTAAAACTTTTTACTTAATTAACTTTAAATATATATAATTTAAAGGAATTTATTTTTATAATAATTAATATTAATTTAAGTAAATTAATTCTTAAACTTTAAATTTTTTTTATTAATAAAAAAAATTAAGTAGTTTAATTAAGTATTTAATTAATTTACTAATAGTATTAATTTTTAAACTTTTTATATAAGTTTAAAAAGTTTTTTTAGTAAAGGTATTTTTATATTTATTAATATTAATATTAAGTTAAGTTAAGTTAAAATTTTAAGCTTAATTTAATAAGTTAAGTTAAATATTTAAGCTTAGCTTAAAGGTTAAATTAAGTTAAATTAAGCTTAAACTTAACTTTATATTTACTTATAATAAGTATTAAGTTAAGTTAAGTTAAGAAATTAAGCTTAACTTAAGAATCTTAGTAAATTAAGTTAAGTTAAGTTAAGCTATAACTTAACTTAATGCTAATATTAATATTTATTATATTTTTTAATAAGTTTTTAAATTTATTTATTTTTATAATTTAAAATTTTTTAAAAATTTTTTTATAATAAAGTTATTTTTATAAAGTTTTTTATTTTTATAATTTTTTATATAAATATATTAAGTTTTTTTTATAAGTATTTAAAAATTTATTTTAATTTATAAATTTAATTTTTATATTTTAATTAAAAATATAAAAAATATATTAATTTTTTATTATTAAATTTTTTTAATTTAAAATTTAATTTTAAGAAGTTTTTATAAATATTTTTTATTTTAAGAAAGTTTTATTTAATAAATATAATATTTAATTTAATAATAATATTATTTAAAAAAACTAAGTTAAAAAAAATTAAAAAATTTTATAAAATTATTAAAATATTTTCCTTAAGTATTTTATTATTTAAATTA
>QEIL01000273.1:0-15854 GCA_003116535.1 Paecilomyces niveus | reverse complement strand
TAATAATTATAATAATAAAAATTAGTAGTTGTAGTAGTAATTATAGTAGTAATTATAATAATAGTTGTAGTAATAAAAATTAATAGTTGTAATAGTAATTATAATAATAGTTATAGTAATAAAAGTTAATAATTATAATAGTAATTATAATAATAAAAATTAATAGTTATAATAAAAAAAGTTAATAATTATAGTAGTAAAAATTAGTAGTTATAGTAATAAAAGTTAATAGTAGTTATAATAATAAAAATTAATAGTTATTATAATAATAAAAATTAATAATTATAATAATAATAAGAGTTAATAATTATAATAGTAATAAAAGTTAGTAGTTATAGTAGTAAAAGTTAGTAGTTATTATAATAATTATAGTAGTCAAAGTTAGTAATTATTATAATAATTATAGTAGTAAAAGTTAGTAAATATTATAATAATTATAGTAATAAGGGTTAGTAGTTATTATAATAATTATAATAATAATTATAATAGTAAAGGTTAATAATTATAATAATAGTTGTAGTAGTAAAAATTAATAATTATAGTAGTAGTTGTAATAGTAAAAGTTAATAGTTATAATTATAATAGTAGTTGTAATAATAAAAATTAATAATTATAATTATAATAAAAATTATAGTGGTAAGGGTTAGTAATTATAATAATAATTGTAGTGGTAAGGGTTAGTTGTAGTAGTAATTGTAGTAAAAGTTAATAGTTATTATAATAATTATAATAATAAAAGTTAGTAATTATTATAGTAATTATAATAATAAAAGTTAATAATTATTATATTAATTATAATAGTAAAAGTTAATAATTATAGTAGTAAAAGTTAGTAATTATAATAGTAGTTGTAGTAGTAAGGGTTAGTAGTTGTAGTAATAATTATAGTAGTAAAGGTTAATAGTTATAGTAGTAGTTGTAGTGGTAAAGGTTAATAGTTGTAGTAGTAGTTGTAGTAGTAAGGGTTAGTAGTTGTAGTAATAGTTATAGTGGTAAGGGTTAATAGTTATAGTAGTAGTTGTAGTAGTAAGGGTTAATAGTTGTAGTAGTAATTGTAGTAGTAAAGGTTAATAGTTGTAGTAGTAGTTGTAGTGGTAAGGGTTAATAGTTGTAGTAGTAGTTGTAGTGGTAAGGGTTAGTAGTTGTAGTAGTAGTTGTAGTGGTAAGGGTTAGTAGTTGTAGTAGTAGTTGTAGTGGTAAGGGTTAGTAGTTGTAGTAGTAGTTGTAGTAATTGTAGAGTGTAAAGGTAGTATCTATAGGCCTAGTTCTTATGCCTAGTGCATTCTTTAGAATAGAGTTTTAATAGTTATTATTAAGCTATTAAATAGAGCTGCCCTAATGGATTTCAAATTATCTTTCCTTATTTTCATAGCTCCTCTGTAGCGGGCATAAAATCGATTTAAAGTTGGTGAGTTATTCTTAGGGCGATGGTCGAAAAATCGAAATAGGCATAGTGCACCTTCCTATTTCGATTTTTCGACTACACTCTTTAGATATATGGTTCCTACTGTTCAATATAGCTTAAAATTACACAGGATATAGAGCTAATTTCGACTAACTTAATACATATTTTACGAATCGAATCTAATATAACATAAGGGAAATATTATAAGAAAAGTAGTAATGGGATTTTTCAATGTAGTCATTATTTTAGCCTAATCCATACTGACTTATCACTACCCCCGAGCCACTATATTTCTTGGCACATCGAGAAAGTTATTATTCCTATTAGACTATATTCGTTCCCAATATAAATGGGGACGGGGACTTACCGAGCTCCTCGGGAGCCACATAGAATATAATTCAATCAACACCATAAAAACCAGAATCCCCTACCATTATAATAAGTATAGAAGGTCTTATGAAAACGACCAATCCACCATCATAGACACTTACCCAAACCAAATAAATTAAAATACCGAAGCATTACCAAACAAAAATGGATTAACGGTGATAATCGACTCATAGAGGCAGCAACCACTCACTCTTGGGATCCATCGAGGAGCACCACCTCTAATTACCTTTACCAAAATTATAATAATATTTTTAAGAACATCGAGAATATCGTGTACCAGAGTCAAAAATTCCAGGATGTTATTTAGGATATTCATCGTATAGTTCAGGCCGGTAGATAGGCCAGATAGCAGTGCTATGGCTTTGGCGAACATAGCTATCATATGGGATGTCGACAAGGCGGAGGGATAGTAAAAGAATCCGTCTAATGGCTAGTAATACCCATAGGCAACAAGGGGCAACAGGTGGGAATAATAGCAACAATAACAACAAGCACAACAGAGAGGTAGGTAAAAAAAGTTGGAAGGGGAAGAGAAAGAGAAAGGAGAAGGGGGGGGGCATGGGGTCCCTTTATATAATAAGATCCACGTCGCACCACAATATTATATTAAGGGAACAAGGTCACAACAACACAATAGCATCATATTATATAAACAAAACCATAACAACATAAGAATAATACAATAGAAGAATAAAATAAAAAACACTACAACAATACAATCGGATAATAAAAAAAAAATAAAACCACAACAAGTGATTATAGAAGAAGGAATAAAACTCATCACGGCGATAAGACAAATAAGATCCAAGATCTCATACTCCTAGCTTTAATAATTATTTATATCCTCCAAAAACCTATAATAAAGAATAAGAAGTAATAAAAACTATATAAATAAATATCTTATCCACTAGGAACTTAATAAAGACCAAAAATAAAGGATTATAAAAGCTCTACAGATTATCAAATCGAAAGAATACTACAATCATTCGGAAGACAATAAAATTAATATCCTTATAGAAAATAAAAAGATTAAGTGGGAGGAGAAAAATTATATTTATTTGGCGGTTTACCGTCTTGGCAGATACAAACGGGACCACTCAATTTATAATTATCTAGTAAACTAGGTATAAATTTCCTAAAAGATCCACAAAGAAATAACCATCATTATTAAATATTTCATAGGTAATATATTATTACAAAAGAGAACCGTTGTCTCCAAATAAAACTCACAACCTCTCTGGCATTAGATATTCGTAAATCCACAGACGAATAGTCCTATATAGTATAGAGAGAGTAATTTCGGTACTAGGTATAAAATCCCCGATTACTCATCGAGAATCTTTATAGAAGGGCTTATAGTTGGTGATGTGCTGGAGCAAATAGCTTATTATAATTAATAATATATTTTAATGATGGAATAAAGATAATTAGCAATATTTTACTATAATATAATTAATAACAGTCGGGTAGGCCTTATATTAAATAGTAGTCCGTAGGTAGACCCACTTGGTATCAGCTTGCTAAGCCTATTGGTCTTGCTAGTATTTATAGTTAATACTAATAATGCTAGTAATTTAAGCATAATCTAACACATATAATAACTATAAATTCCTGAATCCTTAAATTTTCAAATTTAGGATACTAAATATTTAAAATATTAAAATTCCAAGTATTAATATTCAGAGTATTAAACTATTATAACCCTACTCAGGGCAGCCCTAGCGAAACCCCTTTAACTCAACAATATAGGTAACTTAACAGGAAATTGCCTACAAGGCAAACATATCAAATATCCCCGCAGCAACGGTGTCGAGCCGCCGAAACTAACGGTGAGAAATATCCTAAATAACTCTACATCATAAAGATCTAGGAAATTAATGTTACAAACCAAACAGGCTAAACAAACCAGGCCGGCCAAACGAGCCAACTGGGCCAAGCAAATCAAGCAAGATAATCGGACCAAACAGGCGAAATCCGACCTGACAAGTCACATAATCTAAGACAGTATATCCTTAGCAAAAATAAGGATATATCAAAGGTAGAGACATATCAGGAATAAGGATATACCTAATAAGAAAGATATAATCAGGAAAGACTAGATATATAAGGAGGACATTTCCCACCTTGCAAATGTATTTAGTTTTTTGTGATTATTCAATATATATTACTATATTATCTATTTGGGTTAGTAAGAAACTACTATTGTGTTTACGAACAAGGTGGGCCCTATTCTTGGCTTAATTATTATTTATTAATAAGACCCTTATTGTGATATTATTATATTAACCCTTTTACCTAAAGTATTTGGTAGGTAGTAATATAATATTTTGGACTCTATGTAAAGGTTTCCAAAATACTAAGACTACCAGACGAGAACCTAACGGAACTAGTTCGCTTAATTCTTTTATAACTATAGTAGATAGGATAATTAAGACCCAGATACTAAGGTATAACAGTTAGTAATCCATTCTAATCTAATCTATTCCCTTCCTGAAGAACTCTTTATATAATCTTTAAATATTAAAATCCAAAGTCCCGAAATTCAAGGTACCGAAATTCAAGGTGCTTAGCATATATCTTTAATTAGTTTTTTTAGCCTATAGTTACATAATTTAATTATATAATACTTAACTACTTTAAAAATATAGAGAGAAATAAAACTCCTATATATAGTAAGCATTACTATAGGTCAACTTATTTATATATAATTATAAGTTCTTTGACTTTTGGAAGCTATTCTGACTATTAGTTCAATAGGAACCCAATATTCTCAAATAATATAGTTGCGGAGGCCCCCCTAATCCTTAATTTTAGTTATTAAATAAAATAAATTTCTTCTAAATATAGGGATTATTAAGGATCCGATTACTTTTTATCTATTGTTAAATATATAATTTACATACAAATAACTAGGTTTAATAAGACAAATCGGCCCGGTGGGCGGATAAACCAATAGAACCAAAAGAGCCAAATCAAATCCTAGAACCGGTCCCCCACCAACAATTTGGCAACGATTATAATATAAACTTACCGAATCACTTAATTCACCAAAATATCTATTAAATTGACCTACGGTCCGGAATTCTTAAAATAAAATAATTATAATTATCAAGAGATAGCAATTGGATAATAATCATTTCAAACCGTAGAGCTAACGGGCAATATACTTTATTAGTAGATCTACATAGTAATTTCTTCGAGTTAATTATAGGAATCTTCCGTGACTCAAATATTAATAATTACTTTACCATGGAAAGAACCTTTGTATAGAACTAATATATATAAATCTTATCTTCTATATCGACAAAAAGGGTTTTTTGCGATATAAGTAGCTAGCTATAAAGGTAAATCCAAATTAAAATAGTAATATTCTATATAAACTATCAAATATACTTATCCTCCACAAAAAATCCAATTATATACAATAAAATATTATCACTATTATGGGAGATATCCTATATTAACACTATAATATACTTATCTCTATCCATAAAAAGAATACTAAGGCTTATACAAGGTACGATATCGATAATATTTTAATAATTCTATAACTTACCAAAACTAGAACAATTATATAACAAAACACAACTACATACTCTTATATTATTCTTTATTCCTAATTCTTTTATAAATAAAGTTAGAAGTGAAGAAGTATTATTATGCTTGTAGTTTGGTTATTATTAGTTATAGAAATTATTTTCTTAGATCTTTAAGGATACTTATAATACTTTTATATTTGTTATTAAGGAGTAAATATTATCCCAATAACAAAAAGTTCTAGTAGATAAAAGTGTGGGTAATATGGATTATATAAACTATATAAACAATACAAACAGAATAGCCAATACAAGCAAACCATCACAACTTATAGTAAGATTAGAAATTGCTTGCACTACCCATATAGCCCATATTACCCACACTATCTATATTGATTATTCTCGAAGTAAAAATTTTAAAATTAATAATAAGGTTTTTCTGCATTACACATAATATTATAACTATTGAAATAATAAACAAAACTTTTCGGAAACACTTATTATTATTCTTTATATAATTTTCAAAAATTTCTAAGAATATTTTATTATTATTAAAACTTTAGTAACGGATGTTTTTGAATTAATATTTTATTAATTTTAATGTATTTATTTGTTCCAATTGTGCCGGGTTTATGTTAGTCTTTAGTTAATAATTAACGATAATGTTTAATATTTAAATAATTTCTTATTTAAAATTCCTTTATTGGAGAAAGTTTATTATCTCCTAAGGTGAATAGATATAATATATCCCTCTACCTGTGCTAACAATACTAATAATATATAGGCAAGCCGCTAAAGCTTTGAGCATAGAAGAAGAGAAACCGGCTTTAGTAGTAGTATAAAAATAAATTAGCCTAACTACTTAATTATCTAAAGCAGTTAAGCTATAACCTACACCTACCCTTTTATATTTAAAAGAAAGAGTGTTACTATGAGTAATCGAGCAGGAAATACCTAGGTGATATTTCATCCCTTTTAAATTAACCCTTTTCTATTATAAATTAATTATGGAGGGGTACAATTGTGATACCCTGACAAGATAAAACTCTACGGCACAACACTAAAATATAGCAAACACAAGGTCACATAACGGTATACCATTAAGGGGACCAAGGATAATAAAAAAATAGTATACAATAGGGATTGCCATAATTGGGTATACCATCCAAGGGACCAAGAATAATAGACGGAATAATAGGAAAAACTAGATATATAAGGACACTCATTTCCACCCAGCAAGATATATTTAGTTCTTCGTAATTATTTTATTTTTTATATTAATTATATGAGATTTAGTTACTATTATTTTCTATGGGTTAGTAAGAATAGTATTATTTAGTATACATATGAGGCAAGCCCTATTTTTGATTTAATTATGTTTACCTTGTGAAACCTATTATAATATTATTATATTAACCCTTCCACTAGAAGCACTTGATAGGTAGTGTATTGGACACTACGTGAAGATTTCTAAAGTATTACAAAGTTACCAGACGAGAACCAGGTAGGTTCGCGGGATCCTTCCCTAACTATTAGTAAATAAGTTTGATTAAGACCCAAATCCTAAGGCATAATATTTTCCCAAAAAAAAAGGCTAATTAATAAGAGTAATAGAATAAAGGATCCCGATCCAATAAGAACCTGTAGTGTACTACTTTATCACAAATACTTATAGACATAAGGACATTATTAGACCAGATTACTTTGGTATATTAGGATGGGTAGTATAAGTGGTATGGGTAGTATAGGCAGTATGGGCAGTATAGGCAATATAGGCAAAGTGGGCAAAGTAGGCGAAGGGGGCAAAGGGGGTAAAGCGGCCAGAACAAGCAAAGCGGCCGGTGTAAGCAAACAGTTACCCCCTTCTATTTTCACCTAGACTATCTAACCCGCTGTTCCAAGTCCTCATACTTGTCTTGCTTATCCTTATTGTTATATATACTTGAATGGTAATAAGATAGATACCTTGAATGCCATTATAGTATTTACAAAATTTGGTGATACCTATATTTCTTACAATACTCAACGATATAAATAATAGTGATTCTTTATGTAATATTTTTAATATAGCTCAAAGGTTCCTTATTTATAATATAGAGAAATATATAGAGGATAGGGGAAGAGGTATAGACTGGGATTAACGGATGGAAAACTATTATCCTTATTGCGATTTTAACTTACCATAAATTTTGCTAGGTTTTCTTAATGATCTCCTTTGATAGTGCCGTATTTGTTGTATTTGTTATTATTCCTGACTAATTGTCTCCACCTATTATTTACTTAGTTTACATAGAGGAAATCGATAATAAATTTGGAAGTATTGTGTCTTTCCATTTTATCAGTCCCGTTTACTTTGCTGATCCCAGCTATTTTGCCTGCCTTGGCTGGTTCGGTCTATTGAGACAGAGAGTTTAACCATAGACCATACCATAATATTTTAGCCGAGCAATACCTTAAATAACTGGATATTCTAAGAGATCAAGGACCCTTTTACAGGCGGACCCAAAAGGATTATAGGACCATCCAGGTGGTTTGAATGACCAACAGCTGCCAGGCTACTCCAATCATTAAGATGGTTCAAGGGGGGCGGCGCGTCCTGGCCGTCTTATTGGGCCCGTCCTCCGGCCTGTTATTTGGCTAACTGATCGTAATATATCTTCGGGTTACCATATGATAACAACCAAAAACTGGTAATATAATTAATATAATATTGGGTTGCAGATAGGAAGGAACTTACTCCCAGCATTCCAAGTTATAGGTATCTTTGCAAGAGAACCTATTATGCCCGTCTATTCTAATATAACTTATCCATATAACAACTAATTTGACCAACACATCATCGGGGAGATAGAAGGGCAGATGGAGACAGATAGGCAGAGGGGGACAGACGGGTCCTATGAGACGGTCAGGGCACTCTGCACCATTTGCACCACCAGAGTTCTAACGGTATCTATACTTTCCTATCTCCTTCTATATTATTTTTTAAACCTTGAATCTAAATCCTAAATATCTCTTGACACTTATACTAGTGCGTCCTACCTGTTCTACTGGTCCTGGCTGTCCCGTGGATACTTATTGTCCCATTGGGACTACTAGTCCTAGCCATCCTCCTAGGCCTAACCATCTGAGATTATATTCGAGTATAGTCGATCTAGACAAATTATAATATAAGATTCGTTAGTCCCAGAAATATACTATATCACCAGCAAATTCTCACAGACCAAATATTTTATTTTTGGTTGCTTTTGTTATTTTGCTAGTTTCTTTATTTATAGCCGTATCCTATATAAAGGCTTTTATTATTTTGATAGAATATTCAGTATAAGTATAAGTTTATTTCTGAATTTAGCGATATAATATAATATTAATTCTAAATTCCTAAATTAAAGAACATAAGCTTTGCCATATAACACATAAAAATCCTAGTAATATCAAAAAGATAATCCGCTTTATATACAGATAAAATTATAGGTAGGAGGATTATAACTCTGACGATAAATACTTTATACTTAATATTAAGATATATTTTATTATATATGAGTATTATGTTATGGCCTTAATTTGTGAATTGTCCAAGTGTTTTAATATTAATTTTTGTAATTACTTTAGTATTTATAGAGGATTTAATTATGTAATTTAATAGATTTTTAATATTGTCGACTTTGAAAATTAATAGTTTAACAATATTATTTCTTATCTACTAACCAAATATTTTAAAAAGGTACTTAAGTACGAACAAGCTATTTAGGCTATAAAAATTCTCTTTATAATTACTAAGTGTCTCGGAAGAATAACGAATTATATGATATATAATTGCGATATTTACTATAAGATATAGTTACTTAAAATCCTAAGTGTTAATACTTATTGTCTTAATTGTGGATATTTAATATCTTAGAATTGTTAAATTAAGATAGAATATCTTCACATTATTCTTAGTATTTTGGTCAAATACCTCCTTAATGTTAGAAGCTATGTCGAATAGCTAGAGTTAGTATAATATAGCTAAGGGCTGAACTAAATCCTACGAATTATCATATATATAATTACATCAAATAACACCCAAACCATTATACTAATATTTTTCAGAATCACCGTATCGAGATTTCTTTATTTATAGCTATTGAGCTTCTAAGATTACTGATGATCTATAAGTTAGCCCTTGTATAATACATACCAATACTTATTTTTATTGAATATTTATCTCGCCGTAAATATCGGATTACTAATAACTATACTATTAACCTAATTAATTATAAACTAATTATTCCACCAATTACTACTTTTTAAAGAAAGAAAGAGGGAGGATCCTCCTATATATTTAATTACTTTATAATCCTTTCTTAATAGCTGCCTTTTGCTGGTAGAAGAATAAATTGGTCTTATAATAGTGTTTTTCTACTATTTTAACCTTTTATTATATAAATATAGTTTTTTATAAGTATTCTATAGGCCTAGTTCTTATGCCTAGTGCATTCTTTAGAATAAAGTTTTAATAGTTATTATTAAGCTATTAAATAGAGCTGCCCTAGTGGATTTCAAATTGTCTTTCCTTATTTTCATAGCTCCTTTGTAGCGGGCATAAAATCGATTTGAAGTTGGTGAGTTATTCTTGGGGCGATGGTCGAAAAATCGAAATAGGCATAGTGCACCTTCCTATTTCGATTTTTCGACTATACTCTTTAGATACATAGTTCCTATTGTTTAATATAGCTCAAAATTACACAGGATATAGAGCTAATTTCGACTAACTTAATATATATTTTACGAATCGAATCTGATATAACATAGGGGAGATATTATAAGAAAAGTAATAATAGGATTTTTCAATGTAGTCATTATTTTAGCTTAGTCTATGCTAACTTATTACTACCCCCAAGCCACTATATCTCCTGGCATATCGAGAAAACTATTATTCCCATTAGACTATATTTATTCCCAATATAAATAGGGACGGGGACTTACCGAGCTCCTCGGGAGCCACATAGAATATAATCTAACCAACACTATAAAAACCAGAATCCCCTACCATCATAATAAGTATAAAAGGTCTCATAAAAACAACCAATCCACCATCATAAACACTTACCCAAACCAAACAAACCAAAATACCAAAGTATTACCAAGCAAGAATGGATTAGCGGTAATAGTCAACTCATAAAGGCAACAACCACTTACTCTTGGGATCTATTGAGGAGTACCGCCTTTGATCGCCCTCACCAAAGTTATGATAATATTTTTGAGAATATCGAGAATATCGTGTACCAAAGTCAAAAATTCCAGGACATTATTTAGGATATTTATCACGTAATTCAGGCCGGTAGACAGGCCGGACAGCAGCACTATGGCTTTGGCGAACATAGCCATTATACAGGATATCGACAGGGTGGAGGGATAATAAAAGAATCCATCTAATAACTAATAATACCTACAAATAACAAGGGGCAATAGGTGGGAGCAATAGCAACAACAACAACAGGCGCAGCAGAAAGGTAAATAAAAAGAATTAGAAGGGGAAGAGAAAGAGAAAGGAGAAGGGGGGGGGGCATGGGGTCCCTTTATATAATAAGATCCACGTCGCACCGCGACATTACGTTGAGGGAACGAGGTCACAACGACACAATAGCATCATGTTACCTAAACAAGGCCATAGCAACATAAGAATAATATAACAAAAGAATAAAATAAAAGATACTACAACGATACAATCGGATAGTGAAAAAAGAATAAAACCACAACAAGTGATTATAGAAGAAGGAATAAAGCTTATCACGGCGATAGGACGAATAGGATCCAAGATCTCATACTCCTGGCTCCGATAATTATTTATATCCTCCAAGGGCCTATAATAGGGAATAAGAAATAACAAAAACTATATAAATAAATATCTTATCCACTGGGAACCTAATAAGGACCAAAGATAAAGGATCACAAAAGCTCTACAGATTATCAAATCGAAAGAATACTACAATCACTCAGAAAACAATAAAATTAATATCCTTGTAAAAAATAAAAAGATTAAGTGGGAGGAGAAGAATTATACCTATTTGGCGGTTCACCATCTTGGCAGATATGAACGGGACCACTCAATTTATAATTATCTAGTAAACCAAGTATAGATTTCCTAGAAGATCCACAAAAAAATAGTTATCGTTATCAAATATCTCGTAGATAATATATTATTACAAAAGAGAACCATTGTCTCCAAGTAAAACTCATAACCTCTCTGGCATTAAATATTTATAAATCCACAGACAAATAGTCCTATATAATATAGAGAAAGTAATTTCAATACTAGGTATAAAATCCCCGACTACTCATCGAGAATCTTTGTAGAAGGGCTTGCGGTTGGTAATGTGTTGGAGCAGATAACTTATTATAGTTAATAATATGTTTTAATAATGGAATAAAGATAATTGGCAATATTTTACTATAATACAATTAATGATAATCGGGTAAGCCTTATACTAAATAGTAGTCCGTAGGTAGACCCACTTGGTATTAGCTTACTAAGCCTATTGGTCCTATTAGTATTTATAGTTAGTACTAATAGTGCTAGTAATTTAAGTATAATCTAACACGCATAATAACTATAAATTCCTAGATCCTTAAATTTTCAAATTTAGGATACTAAATATTTGAAGTACTAAAATTCCAAGTATTAATATTCAGAGTATTAAACTATCACAACCCTACTCAGGGCAGCCCTAGTGAGACCCTTTCGACTCGATAATATAGGTAACTTAATAGGAAACTGCCTGCAAGGCAAGTATATTAAATATCCCCGTAGCAGCGGTGTCAAGCCGCCGAAACTAACGGTGAGAAGTATCCTAGATAACTCTACATCATAGAGATCTAGGAAATTAGTGTTACGGACCAAGCAAGCTAAACAGACCAGGCCGGCCAAGCGGGCCAACTGGGCCAAGCAGATCAAACGGGATAATCGGACCAAGCGGGCAAAATCCAACCTAACAAGTCACATAATCTAGGACAATATATCCTTAGCAAAAATAGGAATATATCAAAGGTAAAGACATATCAGGAATAGGGATATACCTAACAAAAAAGGTATAGTTGGGAAAAACTAGATATATAAGGAGGACGTTTCCCACCTTACAAATATATTTAGTTTTTTGTGATTATTCAACATATATTATTATACTATCTACTTGGATTAGTAAGAAACTATTATTGTGTTTACGAACAAGGTGGGCCTTATTCTTGGCTTAATTATTGTTTATTAATAAGACCCTTATTGTAATATTATTATATCAACCCTTCTACCTAAAGTATTTGGTAGGTAGTAATATAGTATTCTAGACTCTACATAAAGGTTTCCAAAATATTAAGACTACCAGACGAGAACCTAACGGAACTAATTCACTTGATCCTTTTGTAACTATAGTAAATAAAATAATTAAGACCCAGATACTAGGGTATAACAATCAGCGATCCGTTCTAATCTAATCTATTTTCTTCCTGAAGAACTCTTTATGTAATCTCCAAGTATTAAAATCCAAAGTCCCGAAATTCAAGGTACCGAAATTCAAGGTGCTTAGTATATATCTTTAATTAGTTCTTTTGGCCCATAGTTATATAATTTAATTATATAATACTTAACCACTTTAAAAATATAAAGAGAAATAAAGCTCCTATATATAGTAAGCATTGCTATAGGTCAACTTATTTATATATAATTATAAGTTCTTTGACTTTTAGAAGCTACTTTAACTATTAGTTTAATAAGAACTTAATATTCTCAAATAATATAGTTGCGGAGGCCCCCCTAATCCTTAATTTTGGCCGTTAAATAAAATGAATTTTTTTTAAATATAGGGATTATTAAGGATCCGATTACCTTCTATCTATTGTTAAATATATAATTTGTATATAAATAGCTGGGTTTAATGGGGCAGATCGGCCCGGCGGGCGGATAGACCAATAAAACCAAAAAAGCCAAGTCAAATCCTAGAACCAGTCCCCCACCAGTAATTTGGTAGTAATTATAATATAAACTTGCCGAGTCACTTAATTCACTAAAGTATCTATTAAATTGACCTACGGTCCGGAATTCTTGAAATAAGATAATTATAATTATCAAGAGATAGTAATTGGATAATAACTATTTCAAACCGTAGAGCTAACGGGCAATATACTTTATTAGTGGATCCATATAGTAATCTCTTTGAGTTAATTATAGGAATTTTCCGTGACTTAAATACTAATAATTATTCCACCATAGAAAGAACCTTTATATAGAACTAATATATATAAATTTTATCTTCTATATTAATAAAAAAGGTTTTCTACGATATAAATAGCTAGCTGTAGAGATAAATTTAAATCAAAATAGTAGTATTCTATATAAACTATCAAATATACTTATCCTCCACAAAAAATCCAATTATATACAATAAAATATTATCACTATTATGGGAGATATCCTATATTAATATTATAGTATACTTATTTTTATCTACAAGAAAAATACTAGGGCTTATGTAAGGTATAATATCGACAATATTCTAATAATTCTATAACTTACCAAAACTAGAATAATTATATAATAAAGTGCAACTACACACTCTTATATTATTCTTTATTCTTAATTTTTTTATAAGTAAAGCTAGAAGTGAAGAAGTATTATTATGCTTATAATCTAGTTATTATTAATTATAGAAATTATTCTCTTAAATTTTTAAGGATACCTACGATACTTTTATATTTATTATTAAGGAGTAAATATTATCCTAATAACAAAAAGTTCTAGTAGATAAAAGTATAGGTAATATAAATTATATAAACTACATAAACAATATAAATAAAATAGCCAATGCGAGTAAACCATCACAACTTATAGTGAGATTAGAAATTGCTTGCACTACCTATACGGCTTATATTACCCACACTATTTATATTAATTATTCTCGAAGCAAAAATTTTAAAATTAATAATAAGGTTTTTCTATATTACATATAATATTATAATTATTGAAATAATAAACAGAACCTTTCGGAAACACTCATTATTATTCTTTATATAATTTTTAAAAATTTCTAAGAATATTTTGTTATTATTAAAACTTCAGTAACGGATGTTTCTGAATTAATATTTTATTAATTTTAATGTATTTATTTGTTCCAACTGTGCCGGGTTTATACTAGTCTTTAATTAATAGCTAATGACAATATTTAATATTTAAATAATTTCTTATTTAAGACTCCTTTATTAGAGAAAGTTTATTATCTCCTAAGGTGAATAGATATAATATATCCCTCTACTTGTGCTAATAACACTAATAATATATAGGTAAGCCACTAAAGCTTTGAGCATAAAAGAAGAGAAACCAGCTTTAGTAGTAATATAAAAATAAATTAGCCTAACTACTTAATTATTTAAAGTAGCTAAACTATAACTTGCACCTACCCTTTTATGTTTAAAAAAAGGAGTATTACTATAAGTAATCGAGCAGGAAATACCTAGGTAATATTTTATCCCTTTTAAATTAACCCTTTTCTATTATAGACTAATTATAGAGGGGTATAATTATAATACCCTGACAAGATAAAACTCTATGGCACAGCACTAGAATATAACAAACACAAGGTTATATAACAGTATACCATTAAGGGGACCAAAGATAGTAGAAAAATAATATACGATAAGGATTGCCATAATTAGGTATACCATCCAAGGGACCAGAAATAATAAATAAAATAGTAGGAAGGACTAGATATATAAGGATACTCATTTCCGCCCAGCAAGATATATTTAATTCTTTGTGATTATTCTATTTTTTATACTAATTATATAAGATTTAGTTACTATTATTTTCTATGGGTTAGTAAGAATAGTATTATTTAGTATATGTACAAGGCAAGCCTTATTTCTGACTTAATCGTATTTACTTTATAAAACCTATTGTAATATTATTATATCAACCCTTCTACTAAAAGTACTTAATGGGTAGTATATTAAACACTATATAAAAACTTCCAAAATACTACGAAGTTACCAGACGAGAACTAGGTAAGTTCGCGGGATCCTTCCCTAACTATTAATAAATAAGTTTAATTAAGACCCAAATTTTAAGGTATAATATTTTCCCAAAAGAAAAGGCTAATTAATAGAAGTAATAAAATAAAGGATCCCGATCCAATAGAAACCTATAGTATACTACTTTATTACAAATACTCATAGACACAAGGATATTATTAGACCAGATTACTTTGGTATATTAGGATGGGTAGTATAAGTGGTATGGGTAGTATGGGCAGTATAGGCAGTATAGGCAGTATAGGCAGAGTAGGCAAAATAGGTAGAGTGGGCAAAGTGGGCAAAGTGGGCAAAGTAAGCAGAATAGGCAAAGAGGGCAAAGGGGGCAGAGCGGCCGAAACTAACTAACCCCTATTCCTGGCCTGTCCCCTGACAGGGTACACACCGAAAATCGGTCTTGGCTACGGCCGGGCAGAGGCACGGTACATGGCAGATCGTGTACCCTGACGGATCTTACCCGAATCTGC
>QEIL01000272.1:0-16431 GCA_003116535.1 Paecilomyces niveus | reverse complement strand
AAATTACTAAAAAGTATAAAATATATACACTTAATTTTTTATATTTTATTATTAAAATTAATATTAAAAAATACTTAAATTAATTAAAATATTAAATTTAATAATAAAATTAAAAAATATAAAATTAAAAAAATTTTAAAATATAAAAAAGTTAAAAAATAAACTTAATACTTAATAAAGTAAAAAAAATATAATACTTTAAAAAATATTTAAAAACTTATTAAGAACTTAATAAATTATTAATATTTAATATAGTAATATTTGTAATATTTAATTTAATAATAATATTAAAGTTATTAAAGTTATTTAATTAATTAAGTAATATTATTTAAAAAAATTAAGTTAAAAAAAAAAAAAAAATTAAAGAGAATTTATAAAACCTTTAAGCTATCCCTTGCTTATTTTATTAATTTTTACCGCTTATTATTTTAAGCTTAGTTTAAGTTAATAAATTTATATTTTCTTAGTTTAAAATTATAATATTATTTTTTTTTTAATTAATTTATTTTTAAATTAACTTTATAATTATTATTAAGGTAAGCCTTAGGTTTAATCCTTAAGTTTTAATATTTAAGTTAATAATTTAAGTTTACAATAAGTTTTAATTTAAAAAAAAATTCTTTATAAAATTATTTTAACTTAAATAAAAATTCTTTGAAATTTAAAGTTAAATATTAAGTTAAATTAATATTATATCTTAACTACTATACTTAATATTAAAGTTACTTATATTATTTTTAAATAGTTAAAATTTAATTTACTTTTTATTTTAATTTATTATTAATTTTTATTAAAGGTAGGGGTTTAAGAATTTAATATAGTATAAAGTTTATAAGTACTTTTCGAAGTTAATTTAAAGGGAATATTAGGCTAACTTTTATAATTTTAAGGAATTTTAGTCTCTAAGTATAGCTAACCTTCTCGAGAACTTTAAAAGAACTTTTTATTTAATTTGCAAGCTTTTTAAATAATTATTTTAATATTTAATTTTTAGGGAATATAAAAATTAAATTATTAATATTAAAATTAACTTCTTTTTAATACTTATTTACTTATTGTTTTTATTATTTTTAAGTTTATTTAATAAAGAATTTAATAAATTATTAAATAACTTTTAAATATTATAATTATTATTAAGTATTTTTATAATTTTTTTATTTTAAGCTAAGCTTTTTTTATTTCTTTAAAATAAGTAATTAGTTAAATAAAATTTAAAGCTTATATTTATATTTTACCTTAAATAAAAATAATTAAGTAAATTCTTAACTAAGAATAGTAACTATAAAATTAACTATTAAAAAAAATTTAAACTAATTATTTTAATAATAGTTTATATATAATTTTAAGTATTATACTATATATTAATTTAAAATTTTAATTTAACTATTAATTTATAAGTAAACTATTAAAGAAAACTTTAATTTAATCCTTAAAATAAAATAAAATTTATCCTAAAAATTAAAAATAAATTAAGAACTTTTATTAAATATTATAATATTAAAGAAACCCTTATCTTAGTAAATATACTTTAAAAATATTTTTATTATATCTTTAATAATAATAGTTTTATAATAAGGAATAAAAATAATATATTTATTAAATTAATTTACTATAGTAAAAATTATATTATATTTATATTTATTTTTAGGGAATAACTTAAAATTTATTATAATATATTATTATAACTTTTTTAAAATAAGTAGTAGTTAAAGTAATTTAAAGGGGAAATTTTATAAAGTCTTAATTCTTTAATATATAAAGTAATTAAAAATATATTTTTTAAATTAAGTTTTATAAATAAGTAAAGTTAATATTTCTTAGCCTTAAAAGCTTTTTTTAAAATTCCCTTTTTAATATAATAATATTATATTAATTATAATAAATTTAAAAAAAAATAACTTTAATTTAAATAATTTTCTTAAGAAATACAACTAAGAAAATATTAAAGTATTAAATAAAAATAATAATAATAATATAATAACTTTATTAAAAAAAATATAAAATTTAAAAAACTAATATAATATTATTAAAGTATTAAAAATTATAAAAAGTAAAAAAAAACTTAAAAAGTAATTAATAAGTAACTTATTTTATCTTTATTAATTAAAATATTATAAAAAATATTTCTTATTATTATAAATAAAAAGTATTATTACTTATAAAAATAACTTTGTAAGTATTATAAAAGTAATTACAATTATTAAAAAAAAATAAATAAAAATATTATAAAAAAAATACTAATACTAATACATAAATAAAATTTAAAAAATTAAATAAAATATTAAAAAAATATATAAAGTATTAATTAAAACTTAAAAAACTTATAAAAAAATAATATAATATATATAAATTACCCTTAAAAATATTAAAAAAACTATTAATATTAAAATAAAAATAATAAATAAACTAAATAAATTTCTTGTAAAATTAAAAAAATTATTACTATAATAAATTAAAATATATATATTAAATATAAAAATTACCTAAAGTATATATTACTACACTAAGTATTTTACTTTAAAAATAAATATTTAATATATTATTAAAATAAAAAAAATATAAAATACTTTTTAAAAAAACTTAAAAAAAATTAAAAAAAATATTTATTTATAATAATTAATAAAAATTATATTTAATTAAAAGTTTAAATTATAAAATAATAAGTTAAAATATTTATTAACTTAAAAGTTATAAAAAACTTTATAAATTTAAATTTTTAAAAAAAATAAATTATATTAAAAATTATAAAATTAAATAATAAATAAATTATTAAAAAAGTAAAATATATATATTAATAATAATTAAAAATTATATAAAACTTATTAACTTTAATATAATTAAATTAAAAAAATATAATATAATACTTAAAATATTATAATTTAAAAATTAATTAAATTAAAAATAAAATTATATTTTATAAGATATAAATAATATAATTTACTATTAAGTTATGTAAATTACTAAGCTATACAACTACTATTAACTTATAAAATTACTATTATTATATTTATTTTTTATAATACTTATAATATAATTAATATATTAAAAAAAAGTATTTATAATTAATACTTAATATTTATAAATAAGTTTTTTTTATTTATAATTATAATAATTAAAGTATTTAATATACTTTTAAAAATATTAATAATATAATTAAAAAAATATTTTTTTATAAAAAATAATTATTAATTATTAATTATTAAAAATTAAAAATAGTAAAGAATTTACACTATTTTTATAAAATTTTAATATATATTATTATAATTTACCTTTATAAATATTAATTATATATTATTTAAATAATTACTACTTTTTATATAAAAAATTTTTTATAATTATTAATAAAAATTAAGTAAAAAAATATATTTAATATTATTTTAAACTTTATATAAAATATAATTATAAATATAATTATTAATAAATAAAATATAAAAATTTAAAGTTTATTTATATAATTTTAAAATATTATTTAAAAATATAAAATTTATAATAAAAATATTTATAATATAAATAAATTAACTTTTAAATAAATATTATATTAACTATTAAAGTAATATATAAATTAAATATAAAAAAATAAAGTTAAAAAAATTTAACTTAAAAATAAAAAATAAATTACTATAATTATTATAGTATATTTAAATAAGCTTTATTATTATAAATTATTTTTATTATAAAGAATTATTAATTTTAATAATATTAATATATTTTAAGAAATTATATTTTTAATATTAATAAAAATAAATAAATAAATAATATATTAAGCTTAAATTAACTTTAAAATTATTTTAAATTAAATATTATTTAATATATTAAAAGTTAATATTACTTTTTAATTTTAAATAAGTATAGTAGCTATATTACTATAAAATTTAATAAGTTTTATATAGAAAGAAAAATTATTTCTTTATATATATTTTTTTATTTTTTTTATTTTTTTAATTACTTAATATAAGTTATTTTTTACTTTTAAATATATATAGTTAAAAAAATATAAAAATAATATAAAAAAATTTCTTATTTATTTATTTTTTAATTATTAATAAGTATTTTTTTATTAAATATTTAAAGTAAATTTATAGTAATTAACTTTATTTTATTATTATTAAAAAAAGTTCTTTTAAAGTTTTATAATAAACTATTAATATTACTTTTTATAATATATAATAATAAATTCTTTAATATTAGTAAAATATTAATAAATATTTAATAATTAAAGTAATAAAAAAAAGTTTAAAACTTTCGAAGCTATTAATTAATTTCTTTATTTATTATATAATAAATAATAAATAAAATTATTAAAAGTATAAAAATTACAATATAAAATACTTTCTTAATTTAATAAAAACTTAACTAACTTTATAAAAATATAAAATATTAAAAAAAAGTAAAAAATACTTCGACACTTTATTTAAATAAAGGAAAATTTAATAAATTAAAATAATAAAAAACTTAAAAATAAAAAAAAACTTATACAAAAAGTAAAAATATAGCTATATAAGTTATTAACTTATAGTACTTATAGTTAACAAAGTTATAATAAGCTTAAATACTTTAATAAATAGTATAACTTTTATTATATAATTAAATTCTTTAAATTTATAAAGAGAATAGTTAAAATAATAGTTGTAGTATATATACTTTAGTAGTTATATAGCTTAATAGTTTATATAACTTAGTAGTAAATTATATTAATATAATTTACAACTAAGTAATAAATATAATTAAGTAATAAATTTTCGCTATACTTATTAAAATACTAAATTTTTTCAACTATTAACACTATTAAATTTAATTAATTAAAAAATAAAATATATAGTTATTTACTAAGGTAATTTTATATAGTATATTTAATAGTTTTACAACTATTGTAGTGCTACAAAGCGCACTTGCAAGGCTTAAATTTAATATTTTTAACTTATAAATTTATTAGTTAATTAAGCTATTAAATATAATTACAACTTTCTTGTATAAATATAAAGAAATTTTTTTTTAAAGAAATATATTTTCTTGCTTTTTTTTTTTATTATTTATTTTTAATATAGTATTTTATTTTTTTTAAAAGAAAAAATTTATATTTATTATTATTTAAGTTATTTTTTTAAGATATTAAATATATAATATTAAATTATTTAAAAGTTATTTTTTTTAAAAAATTTTTTATAAATTATAAACTTTATAATTAAGTTAATAAAAATTTTAAAGTATTTAAAAAATTAATAATATTAAACTTTTAATAAAAAATAATAATATTAGTATACAAAGTTAAAAAGTAATTTTTTTAAAAACTTAGTCTTAATTAAATAGCTTAAAATTAACTTTTGCAAAACTATTATAAATATTTTTTTTAATAAAAATTATTATATATATTAAAGAATATAAATATAAAAAATTCTCCTTAAAAATATAATTATTTTTAACTATTATTATACCTTTAATTAATTTTTTATATATATATTTTAATAACTTAAAAATATTAATATTAAGTAGTTAAAAAAAAATAAAATATATATAATAATATATAAAAATAAATAATTACTTTCTCCTTGCAAAAATTATTAAAGTTTAAATTTAAATAATTTAAATAACTATTAAAAATAAATAATTACTTAACTTTAGTTAAATATAATTTAAAAAATAAGTTAAATATATACTTTAACTATTTAAGGCTTATTTTATTTAATATTTAATTATTAAAATTATTAATAAGTTTTTAATTTAAATAAAAATTAAGTTTTTAATATTAAATAACTTTATATTTTTTTTCTTTTAAAATAATTACTAAAGGTATAAAAGTTCCTTTAAAGCTTATATATTTAATAATTATAACTTATTTATAATTTCCTTATATAATTTTTCGAAGTTTTTTAATATAATTTATTAAAGTAATAACTTTAAATATTAAATAAAGCTTTATTGCAAAGCTAGTTTTATTAAAGTTTTAAATATTATTTTAATATATACTATGTTTTTAAATAATTATATATATAGTTTTAAACTATTATTTTAAGACTTTTAAATTTTTTTACTTTATATATTAATATATAATTTTTTAATTATATTTTATATATAGTTTAAAATAATATTTAATAAAGAAATAAACTTAATTAACTTTAATAATTATAGTAAAATTAATATTATTTTATATAAAAATTTTAGCTAAATTAAAAAGCTTTATATATTTATATTTAGTAATTTCTTTACAAGAATTTTTTTTAATAGTTATTAATTTATAGTTATTAATATATATTTTTATATATAATTTTATTTCTTTAAATTAATAATAAAAAGTAACTTTAAATATATTAAATACTTTAGTAGTTTTTAATTTTAATTTAATTTTTTATATTTTATAAATAAAAATAATTATTTATATATAATTTTTTTAAAGTAAAAATATTTTATATAAAAATAATAAAAATTTAATATATTAATAAATATTAACTTAAATACTTTAATAAGTATAGTAAAAATTTATTACTTAGTTATATTTATTACTTAATTATAAATTATATTATACTTATATATTATATAATACTTTATTTAATAATTATTAAAATATTAAATTTTTAATAAATTAACTAAGTTAAATTATTATTTTATTATTATTTCTTTATTTAATATTAATTAAAAAAGTAAAATACTTTAATAAATATTTTATTTAAAAAAAAAAATAAAATAATAAAAAAATAAATTAAGTATTATTAAACTTAATACTTATTAAATTAAAAAGTTTTAAATAAATAAATTTAAAAGAAACTATAAATTTTTTTTATTTTAATAATTTTAAATATTTACTTAATTAATTAACTTTTAAAGAAAAATTATAAAAACTTTAAATTAATTTTATTTTAAGCTAAAGCTAAGTTTAAAAATTTACCTTAGTCTTTAGCTAAAAAATTATTACTTTATAATAATTAATTAATAATTTTTAATTTTAAGAAATTTATAAATTTACTTATTAAATAAAGCTTACTAATAAAGCTTTATTATTTACCTTAAATAAAAAAAAACTTTAAATTTAATTAAATTTTAATATTATTAACTTAAAATAAAATTTTATATTAAAAAATATATTTTTAATTACTTTATATATTAAAAAATTAAAACTTTAAAAATTTCCCCTTTAAATTACTTTAATTATTACTTATTTTAAAAAAACTATAATAATATATTATAATAAATTTTAAATTATTCCCTAAGAATAAATATAAATATAATATAATTTTTACTATAGTAAATTAATTTAATAAATATATTATTTTTATTTTTTATTATAAAATTATTATTATTAAAAATATAGTAAAAATATTTTTAAAATATATTTATTAATATAAAAATTCCCTTATAATTAATAATTAAATTAAAATTTTAAATTAATATATAGTATAATACTTAAAACTATATATAAACTATTACTAAAATAATTAGTTTAAATTTTTTTTAATAGTTAATTTTATAATTATTATTTTTAATTAAAAATTTATTTAATTATTTTTATTTAAGGTAAAATATAAATATAAGCTTTAAACTTTATTTAACTAATTATTTATTTTAAAGAAATAAAAAAAATTTACCTTAAAATAAAAAAATTACAAAAATATTTAATAATAATTATAGTATTTAAAAACTATTTAATAGTTTATTAAATTCTTTATTAAGTAAACTTAAAATTAATAAAAATAATAAGTAAATAAGTATTAAAGGGAAGTTAATTTTAATATTAATAATTTAATTTTTATATTCCTTAAGAATTAAATATTAAAATAATTATTTAAGAAATTTATAAATTAAATAAAAAGTTCTTTTAAAGTCTTTAGGAAAATTAACTATATTTAAAAATTAAAACTCCCTAAGACTATAAAAGTTTACTTAATATTCTCTTTAAATTAATTTTAAAAAGTATTTATAAATTTTATACTATATTAAATCCCTAAACTTTTACCTTTAATAAAAATTAATAATAAATTAAAATAAAAAATAAACTAAATTCTAACTATTTAAAAATAATATAAGTAACTTTAATATTAAGTGTAGTAGTTAAGTAGTGTTGGCATTGAGTTGAGTTATAGCTCAACTCGGCTCAACTTGGCTTGCCAAGACCCCTAAGTTGAGCCTAGAAACATAACTCAACTCAATAGGTTAAGTCAAGAGTTTTAACTTGGCTCAACTTACGAGTTCTTGAGCTCGACTCAACCTAGGGTTATACCCTAAATTTAATCTTATTTAAGTAATTAAATAAGGGTTTTAAATTTACACTAAACTATATTAGGCAACTAAATCACATGCTAAGCTCATTGAGCTAAACTCGCGAGTTGAGCCGAGTTAGAACCCTTAACTCAACCCATTGAGCTAAGCTTAGTTTCGCAACTTAACCTAATAAGCTAAGCTTAAAAGTTGGGCTCAACTTAACTTAATGCTAACACTATAGTTAAGATATAATATTAATTTAACTTAATATTTAACTTTAAATTTTAAAGAATTTTTATTTAAGTTAAAATAATTTTACAAGGAATTTTTTTTTAAATTAAAACTTTTTATAAACTTAAATTATTAACTTAAATATTAAAACTTAAAAATTAAACTTAAAGCTTACTTTAATAATAATTATAAAGTTAATTTAAAAATAAATTAACTAAAAAAAAATAATATAATAACTTTAAATTAAAGAAATATAAACTTATTAACTTAAACTAAGCTTAAAATAGCAAATAATAAGAATTAATAAAATAAGCAAAGGTAGTGTTAGCATTAAGTTAAATTGCAAAACTAAGCTCAGCTTAATAAGTTAAGTCAAGGGTTTTGACTCGGCTCAACTTATAAGTTTAGCTTAATGAGCTTAGTATGTAATTTAATTGCTTAATATAGTTTAGTGTAAATTTAAAACCCTTATTTAATTATTTAAATAGAATTAAATTTAGAGTATAACCCTAAGTTAAGTTAGGCTTAAGAACTTGTAAGTTAAGCTAAGTTAAAACCCTTAACTTAACTTATTGAGTTAAGTTATGTTTCTAGGCTCAATTTAGGGGTCTTGGCAAGCTAAGTTGAGCCGAGTTAAGCTATAACTCAACTCAATGCCAACACTAAGCAAGGGATATCCTAAAGGTTTTATAAATTCTCTTTAATTTTTTTAAATAATATTACTTAGTTAATTAAATAGCTTTAATAACTTTAATATTATTATTAAATTAAATATTATAATTACTAGTAAAAATTATAAAAATTTAAATAATTTTAATTTTCTTAAAGTTAATTATAATATTAATAATATTAATAATAAAACTTAAATATTTTATTTAAGTAATATAAAACTTATATTTTTTAATATTAACTTATAAATTAATTTTTTAAAAATAATTAAATATTTTTTATATAAAACTTATATTTTTATTTATTTTTAAAATAAATTAAAATATTATTAAAATAAATATTAATATAATTATTAAAGAAATTTATAAAAAAATTATTATATACTTTTAAAAAGTAATAAATTTATTAATTAATTTAAAAAAACTTAATATTTATAAATTTTATATTAAGTTTAAAAAATAATTAAAGCTTTTAAATTAAAGTATATTTAAATTTAATAAAAATTTTAATATAATATAAATAAATTAAAATTTTATTAATTAAAAATAAAAAATATTAATTTTTTATAATTTATATAAATAATATTAATAATATAAAAAGTTTATTATTAATAGTAATAAAAATTTTTTTAAAAATTATTTATAAAAAGTTTAATATTTTAAGGGAATTTTACTTTTTAATTAAATTTAATAATTATATAATTAAAAATAAAAGTAATTTATTTAAAGTTTATTTTAAAAATATATTAATAAAATTTTAATATACTTTAAAAGTTTTTTTTTAATTAAATTTATAAAAGTTAATAGTAAAAACTTTAACTTTTTTTAATAATTTTAATTAAAGTAATATTTAAATTTAAAATAATTTTTTTTTAATTTTTTAAGTGTTTTTTATAAGGTTTAATTTATTTTTATAATAATAATTTAAAAGTTAATTTTTTAAAATTAAAAAGTTATTAATATATTAAAAGTTATTAGTTTTACTTAAAATTTTAATTTATTAATTTATAAAGTAGTTTTATTATTTAATATTTTATTAATATTTTAAGTTTAATAATTATTTTTAAGTTAAATTATTTATTAATTTATTTTTTTTTTAAATTAAATTATAATTTTTTAAGCTTATTATTAAAATAAAGAAATTTTAATAATATTTTTTATTAATAATTAAAGTAAGTAATTAAAGTATAAGTAATTTATTTATAAGTTTATTTATTATATTTTTTAATTTTATAAAGTAAATTTAAAAAAATTAATAAAGTTTTTAAAAATTAAATTATTTAAAAAATAAAGTTTATTTACTTTAAAATTTAATAAAGTAATTAACTTTAAATTTATTTTAAGAAATTATATTAAGTTTAATTAAATATAATTCTTTAAGGAAATAATTTAAATTTATTTTATTAATTTTAATTTATAAATTTTCCTTAAGTAAAAAACTTTACTTAAAGGTTAATTTTAAATTTTTATTTTTTTTCTTAATATTTTTAATTTTTAATATAATTTCTTTAAGAAGTAATTTCTTTAAGAGGTAATTTAATATTATATATATTTTTTCCTTATAATAAAAATAAATTAAAATTCTTTAAGTTTAATATTAATAAAATTTTTATTAAAATATAAAGTAAGTTTAAGTAATTAATAATATAAGTTTTTTTATTATTAACTTAAAAAATATAAGTTATTTAATAATATATAATAATATAATTTTTAAAAAAATTAATTTAATAGTATTAATTAAAAATAAAATTTTTAATAAAGTAGTAACTTTATTAAATAATATAATATTTAATTTAATAATAATATTAAAGTTATAAAAGTTATTTAACTAGCTAAGTAATATTATTTAAAAAAACTAAGTTAAGAAAAAAAATTAAAGAAAATTTATAAAATTATTAAAATATCCCCTTTATGTATTTTGCTATTTTAAACTACTTTTTAATTTAAGTTTAATTTTTAACTTTTGTTTAATAAAAAATACTTATAATTTAACTTTTTTAAAGGTTTAAGCTAAGGTTATAATATTATATTTCTTTTTAGTTAATTTATTTTTAATTAGTTTTATAATTATTATTAAAGTAACTTTAAGTTTAGTCTTTAAGTTTTAATATTTAAGTTAATAGTTATTATAACCTTAGCTTAAACCTTTAAGAAAATTAAATTCGCAAGTATTTCCTATTAAATAAAAGTTAAAGACTAAACTTATATTAGAAAGTAATTTAAATAGTAAAATACTTAAAGGGGATATTTAATAGTTTTACGAATTTTTTTTAATTTTCTTTTTTTTTCCCTAGTTTAATTTTTTTGAAAAATATTGCTTAGCTAGTTAAATAGTTTTTATAACTTTAATATTACTATTAAATTAAATATTACAATAGTTTAAGTTTATAAAAAGTTTAAGTTTAAAAGAAAATTCCTTATAAAATTACTTTAGCTTAAATAAAAATTCTTTAAAATTTAAAGTTAAATACTAAGTTAAATTAATATTATATTTTAATATTAAAGTTACTTATATTATTTTCGAATAGTTAAAATTTAATTTATTATATTTAATTAAAAGTTTAAATTATAAGTTAATTAATTAAAATATTAATTAACTTAAAAAATACAAGGAATTTTATAAATTTAATATTTAAAAAAAATTTAAATTTTATTTAAAATTATAAAATTAAATAATAAAAACCTTAAAATTTATTATTAAAAAAATAAAATATTTACTAATAATAATTAAAAATTATATAAAACTTATTAATTTTTAAAATTATTAAATTAAAAAAATATAATATAATATTTAAAGTACTATAACTTAAAAAATATAATTTAAAAATAAATTAAATAAAAAAAAATAATTTACTAAATATAAATATACTTATATATAATAAAAACTATTCTTAAATAATAAAAAAATAAAATTAATTATTAAAAAAGCTAAGCTAAAAAAACAACTAAAACTTTAAATTTAAAAAAAATAAAAACTTTTAAAAATTTTTTATAAAATAAATTAAAAAATATATATATTAAAAATAAAAAATATAATTAAATATATAAATTAAAAGCAACAAAGTAATAAAAACTAAATATCCTAAAAAAATAAAAAAAATTTCAGAATTTCTTTAACTTTAATATTAATATAAAATTATTAAATATAACTTATATAACTATAAAATATTAATTATAAAAAGGAAAAAATATATATAAATTAATTTACTAATTATTAAAAAAAAAATTAATAACCCTTAAATAATTTATTAAAAAAAATTTTAAGAAAAAATATATTTAATTATTATAATTAATAATAAAATATTTAATTTTATTTATATTAAAAAAAAATAAAAGCTTATAATTATATATAAATTATTAGTAATTAAATATAATTATAATTAAAAATAAATATTTATAAAATTTAATATTATAATATAAAAAGTTAAAAAATAAACTTAATATTTAATAAAATAAAAAAGGTATAATACCTTAAAAAATATTTAGGAACTTATTAAGAATTTAATAAATTATTAATATTTAGGAACTTATTAAGAATTTAATAAATTATTAATATTTAATATAATAATATTAATATTAATAAAAGCTTAAAAGTTATATAGCTTAAATTTTAAAATATTTAATTTAAAGTAAAATTCTTTAAAGTAGTAGCTAATTAACACTACTTATTTATAGCTATAAATAATTTAACTTAGCTAAGTCTTTAATAAATAAAGGGTTTTTTTTATTTTACTTATTTATAATATTAAAATTATAATAATTATTTTTACACTATAACTTTTTAAGAATTGTTAATATTTTAAAAGGTAATTAATTTTTATAAATATATAAGTTAATTTAGTTAAAGTATTATTTTATTTAGTAAAAGTTTTTATAAGTTAAAATTAAACTTTTAACTAAGCTTTAATAATACTTATTTTATTTCTTATTATTATAAAATTATTTTTTTATAATTTTAACTTAAATAAGTATAATTTAAAGGAATTTTTAATAAATATACTTATAATATATAGTAAATTATAAAAGAAATAATAAAAACATAAAGAATTAATAAAATTTCTTAAAAACTTAATTTAGCAAGCTAAATAACTATTCTTAATATATTTATTATACTTATAAAAAAGTATATTAAAAGTATATTTTTAATTACTTATAAGAAAAATAAGTTAAAATAATAAAATAAGCAAATACTTTATTTATATATTTTTAAAAATAAAAACCTTAAGGAAAAAAAATAATATTATAAATTAACTATAAAAAAATATAATTATAATACCTTAATAAAATAAAACTTTATAATATAATATTAAAGTAAAGTAAATATAAAGTTATATAATATAAATAAATATATAAAAAACAAAAAGTATATAAAATTATACCCTATATACCTTAAATACTATAAAAATAAAAAAGAAATAAAGGGTAAAAGAAACTATACCTTATATACTTTATATATTAAAGAAAGAATTAAATATATAAAAATACTTATTCCTACCTTATAATTATATTTAATTCTTTGTAATTATTATTTTATTTAATTTTACTTATTAATTAATTAACTTTTATTTATTATAAATTAATAAAAATAATATTATTAAGTATATATATAAAATAAGCTTTACCTTTAACTTATTTATTATTTTTTATTAAAATTTACTATAGTATTATTATATTAACTTTTCTACTAAAAATATTTAATAAATAATATATTAAATACTATATAAAAATCCTCGAAGAATTATAAAATTATTAAACGAAAGTTAAAGTAACTTACTTAAACTTTCCCTAATTAATAATAAATAAAAATAATTAAAATTTAAATCCTAGGGTATAATAGTTTATACTTATTTTTATTTTTATTTTTTTTATATTTTTATATTTTTATAAATTAATATTTTAAATTTAATATAGTAATAAATTATTATAAAATTTAACTTAATATTATTATATATTAAATACTTCCTTTTATTATTATATTTAATTAAATAAAAATTAATAAATAATAATTATATAAAAGCTAAAAATATTTCTATATATAAACTTAGTATAATTAACTAAAAGTTCTTTTTAAAAGTAGAAATATTTATAAAATATTTATAATTTTAATAAAAATAATTTTTAATTAAAAGAAAGTAAAGTATAAAAAGTTATTATAATTTATTTAAAATTAATTATATATATACTTACTAAAAGTATAAATAAATTATTATAATTAAATATATTACTACTAATAACTAAGTTATATTTCTTAATTTTTTATTATAAAAATAATAATATATAAAAAATTAATATAAAAAATTAAAATTTCCAAATAAAATATTATACTTATTATAAAGAATATAAATTATTTTTTATAAATAATTATAGTTTTTATTTTATAAATTTTTAAAATATTATAATAATTATTATTTTATTTTATTTTATTTTTTTTATATTTAATATATTTTTTATAATTTTAAAAAAAATTATAAAAGCTTATATTATTTAAATAATATAATTATATAATAAAATAAAATTTATAAAAGAAAAAAGTAACTTTATAGAAAATTTTAATATTTATTAAGTAATTTTAAAAAATTTTATAATTTATATAGTATTTAAAATTAAGAACTTTATTTATTTAATTTAATAATAATTATAAATAAATTAAAAGTATTAATTTCTTATAATTAATTTTGCAATTTATAATAATAATACTTTTTTATTATTTAATTTAATAATTAATTTACATTTAAAAAATATATAAAAGTTATAATATAATATTAATAAAGTTAAAAATACCTTAAATAAATTTAAAAAAAGTTTAAATATACTTAACTTATAATTAAATAAAAAATATATTTTTATAAAAAGTTTAATATAAGTAAAGCTTAATACTTAAGGGATAAATAATATATAATATTTTTTATATAATAAAAATTATTTATAAATTAAAAAATTTTTAAAAAAATTTAAATAAAAAAAACATAATTAAAAATACAAATTAAAGAATTAAAACTTATAATATTAAAAAAATAAAAAAAATATAAAATATAATAAAAAAAGCTTAAAAATTAAGGTTTTAACACTATAGCTATTAACTTTAATAATTAAATTTATAAAGGGGAAGCTAGTACTAATACTAGCTATAATTAACAATTATTATTTATTATAAATACTTAGGGTAATTATAAATAAATAAAAAATCTTTACTTAAATATACTAAAGAATTTTATTAAGCTATTAATTTTATTAAGTTATAATATTATATACAACAAAGTATTAATATATTAACTAAGGTACAAGTATAAGTAAATATAAAGTTAAGTTTAAGCTTAACTTAATATTAATACTATTAATTTTTTAAGTATATTATTGTATTTTTTATTTTTATTATTTTATTTATAGTTTTAAGTTATATTATTAGTTTTTTTAGTAATTTGTAATTTTTAATTATATATTTTTTTTATTATAGTTAAAGTATTTTTATTTTAATTATATTTGTAATATTTAATTTAATTATAATATTAAAGTTATAAAAATTATTTAATTAATTAAGTAATATTCTTTAAAAAAAATAAGCTAAGGAAAAAAATCCGAAAAAATTATAAAACTATTAAAATATTTACCTTAAGTATTTGCTATTTAAACAACCTTTTAATTTAAGTTTAGTCTTTAACCTTTAATATTACTTTTTTTTTTAAGTTAATTTATTTTTAAATTAACTTTATAATTATTATTAAGGTAAGCCTTAGGTTTAGTCCTTAGGTTTTAGTATTTAAGTTAATAATTTAAGTTTACAAAGGGGTTGAGTTTAAATAAAAATTCTCTGAAATTTAAAGCTAGATACTAGGTTAAATCTTAACTACTGCACTTAATATTAAAGTTACTTATATTGTTTTCGAATAGTTAAAATTTAGTCTACCTTTTATTTTAATTCGCTATTAATTTCTAGTAAAGGTAGGGGTTTAGGAATTTAATATAGTATAAAGTTTGCAGGTACTTTTAGAAATTAATATAAATAAAATATTAAGGAAACTTTATAGTCTTAAGGAGTTTTAATTTCCAAGTATTACTAACTTTCTCGAAAACTTTAAAAGAATCCCTTAATTTATTATTATAACTTTATAAAGTAAAACTTAAAATTATTAAAAGTTAAAAAATAAATAATTTTTTAAATAATTATATAAAATTTCTTTAAATTATTAATATAAAGAAGTTAGTAATTTATTTTATTTTGTTTTATTTTAATTTAATTTATTTTTAATTTATTAAACTTTTTATATATATTTTAATATTAAATAATTATTTAAATAATAATTTATAAGTAATTTAATATTATTTTACTTTACTTTATTAATTA
>QEIL01000271.1:0-16719 GCA_003116535.1 Paecilomyces niveus | reverse complement strand
CCCTATACTAAGCGTCTCTAGCATGCTGTTATTGCTGTTTCTTTCCTTTCTCTCCTCATGTTTAGAATACTCGTTGAGTCGTCCTAGCTAGTTGAATAAACTACCTCTTGGACCGTTACACATACAACCTGGCTGGGTCCCGCCAAACGTGGAATTCATCGTGGACGACTTCGAAAAGGACTGGATGTATCCACCAAATCATTTTGATTATATACATGCGAGAACTATAGCGGGGTGTGTATTTCGAATATTTGGTATTTAGCTTCGTATATAAGATTGAGATCTTTTAGATGTGTCGCAGACTGGCCACGCCTTCTCCAACAAGCATTCACCCACACCAAACCTGGTGGCTACGTCGAAATCCAAGAATCTGCAATCTGGGCCTGGGACGAAAGTAACATTCTCACCAAAGATTCTCCATATATGAAATATCTCTCCCTCCTCGATGAAGCCGGCACGAAAACTGGCCGAGAAATGAATATTTATAACAAGGTGAAGCAATGGATGATCGATGCCGGATTCGTTGACGTTGTCGAGCAGATATATTACTTGCCCATGGCTCCTTGGCCTAAAGACCCAGCCCTTAGGGAAATTGGGAAATATTGTGCGGCTATGGCACAGGATGCAGTCGAAGCATATGGACTGCGTCTTTATACACAAGTTCTAGGTTGGGATCCTCTGGAGGCACAGATTCATCATGCGCTTGTGAGGAAGGAGCTTAGGGATCCGAGGATACGGTTGCATACAGAGATGTACGTTCTCATTCCTAATGGTATTGAAAATAGAAAGAGAAGCGCTAACTCATCTTATCTTGAAGGCATGTGGTCTATGGAAGGAAACCGACATCCTCATGAGATACAGAAATGTATACATGAAGATTTGTTTATCGTTTTAAGCTTGGCTCTGACAGCGTTCACATAGCATATCATCTCGGGCCCCTATGGGGTCCAGTAGTAGTCTTCTACACCTCCGGATCAGAGCTTAGTCAGCGGCACCACGGGTAACGTAATCAACAGCCGAGCCGTCCATACAACCGAACCGTCCATTTTCTCCCCAACCACTAGAATATTGAAGCTTTTCAACCAGAAACACCATTAAAAATTAAATTATCAAGTAGTAGAATAAATAGCTATTTACTAGGACAACTTCTTATGGTATGTCCAACAGTCCAATAGCCATTGCAGCGTGGTGGAGCGCGCTGGCGAGGCTGAGCTGTAGGCTCTTCAACCTGCTCTTCAAAATGCGTATCAAGTTGCTGAATGTGATCTAAACCTTCCTGTACGGATAAAACAAGATTCTTACCTAATACAGCACGCCTCCTTGCCTTCTTTTTTATTTGCCGCTTGTTTTCAGCCCGTAGAACCTTAATTTCTTGTTGAAGAAGTAGGTTCATATTCATTGCCATCTGCGCAGCCTTTTCAAGATATTGAATATGAGATACTGGGCTGCTAGAAAGTATTCTTTTTTGAAGACTTCTTTGTAAGCTGCGAACCTTATAATCAAGCTGACGAGGATTCTGAGGTGTTTGAAAAGCAGAGGATATTGAGCCTTCAGTAAGAGGTGGTGGTGTTGGTGTGTGGAGTTGAAAAGTGATCTTTTCAAGAACCTGGTCTTTATTTAGTGGCTTAAACCCAGTTCTTACAAAGTCACCACGTATATTCTTTTGAGTAAAGACCCTTTCATATACAGAAGGATATAGGTGTAGAAAATTATCCTTATCAATATGGTTATTGTTAGTAGCCATCATCCCTTTAATTAATTTCCCGTATATACGTTTAAGCGGCCCAAAAACACCAATATCTAGTGGTTGAAGAAGATGAGATATATGCGGAGGCATACAAAGACAAATAATTATATTTTCTTTATAGAAAGTATTAAATTTAGTGGTTTGATGACTTGAATGGCTATCAAGAATAAGTAACCGCTTCGCACCAATTAAACAGTGTTTAGAATATGGATCAAATAGATTCTTTAGCCAATAAAGGCCTAGTTTATCTATTATCTAACTATTCTTACTTAGTACAAGTATCCAACCTATATTTTTATAAAGACTAGGTCCTTGATACCAAGCAGCCTATTGTTCCTGTCCCTTTAAGATAACTATTGGTGGTATAGAAATCCCCTTAGAGCTTACACATTCAATAATTGTAACCTATTCGTGATTCCCCTAGATAACTCTTCGAGGTCTTTTATTGTGATTTACAATAATAATAACCTTAGATATTGAGTAGAGTCCCATTGCAAAGTTAGTTTTATCAAAGTTCCAGATATCATCTTCATATATACCATACTCTTGAATAATGGCGTGTATAATTTTAAACCACTATTTTATAACCTTTGGATCCTCCTGCTTCGCACGCTGGTATATAATCCTCCGATTATATCGTGTATATAGTGTTGGATGGTGTTTGATAAAGTTATTTACCTAATTGACACCAATAATTACGGTAAGATCCCGGGTTTGCTTATAAAGTAAGATTTGTATTATTCCACGTAAAAACTCTGGTCGAATCGAAAAACCCTGTTTATCTGTATTTAGCAGGCACTTTGTAAGAACTTCCTTTTTAAGAATTGTTAATTTATGGTTATTAGTGTGTGTTTCCGACCGTGGTTGAATTCCACCGAACCGATTAAGAAAGGTAGACTTAGGCACTCCAAATACTGCTGCAGCCCTTGATTTTGATCGAATTTTTTTGTTTTTGTATGCGTTAATAGCCATTTGGATTCGGCTTTCCTTAGAAAGAGATATTTTGTATGGTAATGCTGAAAAAATAACGCGTTGAAGAATGATTGTTGGAAGTTGCGGAGAAAATGGATGGTTCGGTTGTATGGACGGCTCGGCTGTTGATTACGTTAACTAGTTAGATAGCCAGCTTGAGCTCCCTAGATAGTTCCCTCAATCAAGCATCTTAGCAGCTCCGAGATATCATAATATGATTGCACATAATGAAAACAAGCAATGGAAATAAATAATGCCCTGAAACAATTGCTATCGATTACGAATTCCTGAAATATGCAGAGTATATGCAGAGAGATCTCCCAACTATCGTTTCTTTTATGTAATGTAATACTAACACCGCTCCGCATCATACCGTACTCTCATCCAGCCCACGTTATGCAAAGTGCAGCCCTCGATGGGCTCTTCCTTATCTTTAAGAAGTTTATCCTCATCGTATCGATTATATGGTTCCCGTTCCTTTGATATCAGATTAATGAAGCTAACTTTATTATCGGATAGATCTTTTGGCGGTGGTGCCTTATGAACCACAGAATCTAATGTCTCGCCATTCACGTGGATATAGTACCTATACCGCGGGGAGAGGCCAGGCCGGGTGCCCTGTTCCTGCTGAGGCGCGGTTTCCACCCATTTTTTTGAAATGCTCACGGACCGTGAATATAGTCGTATCGTCGAAAACAGATGGATCCTCAAATACCATAAGAGCAAGACAGTCCATTATATCTAATCCATTGTAGAATTGTAGCGGTTTATCTAAGAGAATCGCAGACGTCTTATAGATCCATCCCAATCAGAGTCGCTTTTATATGCAGCGATAGATGACAAAGCCCCGCGTTCTGCGGCCGTCCTCTTGTAGACCCCTCTCGATGCAGTCGGCGCTATTGAAGTACGTGTACATGGTAGGCTTTCGTTTGGACGCCTCTTCAGGAGGCCGCAAGGGAACTAGCATATTCGTTATTTTCAGGGTGGAAAAGCTCTTAGTGATTTGTAGTCTAGTGCTCTGAGTGTAGTTGGGTAGACGACACGTGGATGCATTCCAGAGTTGAATAAGATTGCCAAGATAAAGGTTAATGGCTAGTTCCTTAGAGTTTCTGGTCGTGAGAGCAATCATTTCTCCGGACCGGTTTTAGCGTTCTCCGAGAACAAATTGAACCCCGGAAAGCGGATGAAGTAGATGACATAGGGCAGCTTCTTGTTGGGAACTCGAGATAGTGTCAGATTGTACCAACTAAATAAAGTAATACACCTGACCTCATATAAGCCCTTTCTGTAGAGATATGGATTATTTGTCAAAAATAAACCTGCGATGATAACCTAATCAACAAGCCTGTCAATACGCAACATGGTGAAGAGCAATGTGACTAGACAAGGAGACTGGACACACATGTACATGAGCACTAGTTAGAACCAGAGTCTAGAAAAGTCCGCTAGCAGATATAGATAGAGATAGAGGGGGTGAAAACGGGAAGTTTGTAGATAGCTGGTCAGTATTGGTAAACACTGGCGAAGCATAACACTGTGGGTCATCCTTGATGCGGTGGGTGTTCGCCACACCCCTGTTAAGGAGGTAAGGCCGTATAATCTATCCCCCAGTAAAAGAAAAGAATACGGAGATCCTTCATATTCACGACTCCCCAAGTGGACACTGAAAGGGAGAGAAAAGCTTGGAATACCGCCCGACCTGGCCCTGACCTATTATTGCATGCCACTATATGTACCAACGACCCTGCCGTCACGTTGAAAATAATCCGCTTCATGGCTCTAGGCATCGTTGATGCAGCAAGCGTAGCAGTAACAAGGAGTCACTCAAAACGCCGATGTGCGGCAATTCGAGCCGCTGTCTCCGAGAGCCCAATCTCACTCCTCAGAGGCTGGGGCTAGGGAGTCACGAACCAATAGACAACCTCTTCCCAATCGCCTCTCTCAGCCCATCAACATTGTCAACCATTTCAACCCCAAATTTCTTGCACACAATCTGCACATTCCCCCTCTTCCAATACCCTTCAGGACAGACAACGATCGCCTTTCCCGGAACCCGCATACAGATTCCCAACTCAAGCAAACTGACGGGCGCCTGCGTAGCTGGGTGGAAGTAAATGACAACTATGTCAGCCTTGTCCTGCTTGTCGAGCTCCCACTTCACCTGCTCGCGGTAAGGAGCAAAATGGATGTCCTCGCGCCACGAGCTGTCCCAATCAGCGCGGTACGGATTGTACACTGTGATGGGCACATCGGAGAGGGAGGTGGATAAGGTCTCGCGCCAGTCGCTCGTATCGACTTTGCTGGTGGTGCCGGCAAGAAAGACGGACTTCACACCGCGGGGAGCTTCATCTGAAGGCGCATAGATGACCTGGTTCCGTGCCTGAGCCATTCTTAAGGACGAAAAAGTATTCTTGGGAGTTGTGGGGCGAAAAAAAGTATGAACGAGAGGATAAAGAACACGGGCTCGGAACATCGGTCTAGAAGGCCATCTTTCTGTGGTGATTGTCAGCTAAGGCAGCCTTTCCTCCAAACTTGGGCAGAAAGTGGGGGGGGGGGGGGGTTCACGGACCAGCTTCAACGTTGTCGTCAGGTGCTAGTGATTTCCAGTCCAGTTTAGTTCTATGGCAATCTAGAGAATGGCGTTTGGCAACTCAATCTTCTAGACATCTGCAGTTGCGTATGGGTACCGTGGAATGAAAGGGGTTCTCATTGCTGTAGTTTGTAGAAGGGAGCTTAGAATGCGAGGCACCAAATCCATCAGAGCGAGGAGCAGGGCCCGCAAAATATCATTGGCGGCACGTACAGTATGTGGTACGTATAAGCATAATAGATAAGAAGCGGGGTACCTAATTGCTATCCTCGGGTCCGGGGCGGGTCCGCTGACCTGGACAAAACCGGTTGACATACAAACAAAGAGTGGGTATTTACCTCGTAGACCCAAGTATTTGAGGTACACTTTTCTAAATATTTCTGATTCTAGCAAACATTCGATGCATATCAACATATCGCGACCCTCACACGCCTCCACATCCGCGACGTCTTCACCACAAGTCTTATTGGCACTCAGCAATTGCTATCGCCATAACGCATCCTAGAACCTCAAAAAATATTATCTAACTCTTCTAACGATGAGTTTTTGCTGTCATAAAATGGATCGATTCGGCGACCTATAACTCCATTTTTTTCCCACACACACATGTGCACTACAACCCCGAGGAGTGCACCGTCGCAGCATCTGAGGCATTCCAGGAAGGTTGCTATCCAAGAATTAAAGCGGCAGCGGCAGCCCTTCGACTGGCCTGCTGTCGTGTATACGGATGTCACCAACCTATCTCCGTCAATAGCGGCAACCACACCTTACTCAATGCCTCAGAAGATAAGAAGAGCCTTATCTGGTGCTATCGTCAGACTATATGTGGTCGTTATGTTCAAAATTTCCGACTTCATCATCACACAAATACGATCCTCGAGGCAGTCAACTGTACAGAGAGAGCCACCAAGCGATAGTGTTCAGATTATATGCAGAGGCATAGCAACATCTTCCAGCAAAGGAGGGCCACAACTTAGGATGTAAGGCGGAAAGCAGTGGAGGACAAGATCTCAATCTCTTCGTGGTAGAAAGGCCGAGCAGAATACCAGCACCAGGACAGCTTTAGGCCAGGGGATACCTGGAACTTCAATGAGACAGGCTTCATGATCGGATATTTCAGAAGCGGCTGCTCTGTCTGGCCCTCCCACGACGTTGATCGGCCTGTCCTTCGCGATACCCACGAATGGGCCTCGGTGACGATTATCGAAGCGATCTCTGTGGCCGGGCGAACAATTCCTTCCTTCATCATCGCTGGCATTCAAATACCCGAGAAGTGGATAGATAATGATCTTGAGACCGAAGGGGTGCGGGCGTTGCTTTTGAGACCCCCCACAGTACTGCGTAGGTCTTCAGTATACGATGAGATGACAGCTGATTGGGAGCTCCCAGCATTGATCCAGCACTATGTTCTCGCAGCCTCCAGGGCTGATATGAAGTTTGGAGCCAACTGCTTGAAGACAGCCAGCTTTCTACAACGAGACTTGCAATTGAACGAGAGGGACGAGAAGCTGAAGTGCTGCCAGGATGTTCGCTACCCCCCCAACTAGCACCACAGCCCAGAACGTGTACCATTGCAGAGGATTCCGCCTGTCGCGCCACAGATCAGTCAACTTGCTGGGTCTCTGGCGTGAATTGAACTGCCGGAGCTTGATCAACCGTAGTCCGAGTCTTGGAAAGTCATCTCGAGCGCTGTACACTTTGCTTTGTTGGAGATGCCCTTCTATGGTCCGACAGGTTATTGGCCATATCTCGGACGGATAGCCCCACAAGACCTTGTCATACATCTTCCACCACAGACTGCCATGCTCGTACTTGCGCTTGCAGAGATCCAAGATCATCGTGTCGACATTCTACTTCGCGTATGAGCTCTTCAACCTAGAGACTTCTTCACGTGCGACCTTTCTGGACTTTGCATCTTGTCCAAACAAAAGACGGTAGGAGAGGATAACCTCTTGCTCTAAACTGACACAACACTGGTCTCTAGCTTCCGGGGACAAAGGGTCGAATTGCTCGGCAATACCATCAAGAGTTAGCGGCAAGCGACGCTAATAAGGGCCAATGTCACGATGCATCATACCTTCGAATCGGCGAGCAAACGTTGTCTCCATGGATAGCAAGCAAGGCGCAGAATGTCGGAAAGCGAAATAAGGACAGCCGGCGATTAGCTGGATTGAACCGTAGATGCTCGCTGATGGTATCGACCCATTGAATTGTGACGTGTCCAAAGTAGCGCAGCGAGTAGATGTTGAGGCTTGCCTCGTACAGGCTCTCCGTATCTCTCGCTCTGCCCTGTATGCGTTCATCTGACTGGTCACCCTAGTGCTGTACCTTGAATGACCGAAAGGTGGTCAGGATTGGTCGCATACATCTGTCGCTTATCCTGTGGGTAATGGAATTAATGGCCGATTCGAACCCGTCTGGCACGAGGCATGTCAGATTCGGTGATATATCGTCTGTGAAGATCAACCTAGGCCGCACCACCAGGCTTCACCAGCACAATACCCCAAAGATGGCAATGTACAGGTAGCTTTTATCCTGGTCTCCCCTTAGATTCCGCGTGGAGTTCCCGCCTTGCTCTCCGAGGCGCCGTAGTATATCGTGTATGCTGATTTCAGGTTGTTCTGATCGCATCACCTGCAACACTGCAAGACTCTAGTCCCAACAGTCTGCAATCTCTTTGGGATTCGTACGGGATATCAAGCCCCAAATCGAGGCAAAGGTTGGGCCCATCAATGGCTGGAAAGCGTCATGCTCCAGGTAGTCGCAGTACGACTCGATTCCGGGGAAATTTGCGAGGGCTCCGGACTTGATATTGAACAGCGATTGGACGAATTGCAAGCGCTTATTGTAGGTTACTTGCTGAATGGGAGACTGGCCTTGCGTTTCTAAATCCTCCGATTTCCCGCGAGACAATGTTATTTGCTGAAGCAGTTGTTGCATTGGTAGCCGTCCGTGTTCAAGCGGCACCTGCTGTAGCCGTTGCGCCTGGTGTGACCTCTTTCCTGAAGTGAAATAATGACCAAAAGGCTGTGATGTTCAAACTGTTACCGTGGTGAGACGGGTTGGGCCTTTTTCTCCGAATGAACGTGCTAACTTTTTTGAGCTGCGATTTTGAATTGTAGACATTATCTCTGGCTCCATGTAGGAGACGGGCCTAGGGTATTTAGTATTATTTGTAACAGTGCCAATGTGTCATGTTCCCCCAATCCGCAACGGACAAGCCTACTTACTAAAAATAGTTAAAGCCGCAGGTATGATGGCGATGCATCACTGAGCATGGGCTTGGCGAAAAAAAAAACCTCTCATCCCCCAGGCTCAAACTACCATCATAGTCCTCTTCATCAAATCCATGGCCGATCGATTCAACGTGCAGCAGCCGGCGTCTCTCCCCTCGCATAACCAGAAGGATCATGGAGTCCCCTGTCGTGTACGTCCATATATCTTCATTTGTGTACTCCGTAATTTTGAACAAGGGATTCTCTAACATGGCATATTTACAAGGGAGGAGGACTCCTTCACCAAGCAATGGACGCTGGTGACCAAGTCCTGCTCAGAACGTATCGAACCTCATGATCGTAGAACAATCAGAAGTTTCCGCACGTATGAGGATGTACAAGAACATGTTTTCGTCGAACAAGATAAAGAGGCGTCCGAGACTGCCCTGCAAGAGCTAGCCATGCTGCAGCCGCGACTTGGCGACCTGAACAATTTCAGCGACTTCTTCGCCACACAGCTTCATCCCACCCTTGACACGGATTGCTTGGCCTACTACTGACTGCAAGAAATGCAACAATGCTATAGATGCTCATATACCAAGTTGTCTCTGACAGATCAAACATTAGTTGGTCTTACAACACGATGAGGCAATGCGACGAGTTGTCCAGATGCCTAAGAAGCTAAGCAGGAATTGCCACGATTTCATACTTCACTGCCAACAAAGTCCCGCCATCACCAAGGAGGACAAAGAGTCCTGCTTTGATATATTTTTAATAATCGCCATGTTCCTCGCAAATGTTGTGCAATTCCTACGCCAAGAAGACGATGATTTCTTAGAACTGGCATATAGTCGCGGTGAGAATTCCACCTCAAGAACACGTTGTATTATTATTGCGAATATCTGTGAACTAATACTAGCAAGGCAGGCGGGAACCATCCCGCATGGACTAAACTGACTGAGAAATTTACAACTGCCGTAGATGACATCGAGGACAGACTCAATCGCATCGAGAGGGTCGCCGCCATATATCAGAGGCAGTACCGGGGTGACATGGCTTCGTGGTTTTCCTATCTCTCCCTCTCACCTCGTGCGTTCCGAGATACGGCTCAGCTACCTTGCTTCGTCCTTTCACCCACGCGAACTGCCCGATTCTTTGATCGAGATGATGTAATTGAGAAGGTCGAAAAACATTTCCAAGGCGGCGATTCAATGCAGTCACTACGCTCACTGGTGCTCTATGGTATGGGAGGTGTCGGTAAGAGCCACGTTGCCATGAAATATCTGGAAAAGAAGCAAATAGCCAAAGAATTTGACGATATCTTCTGGATCAATGCTGAAAATCCGGTTTCTATCCAACAAAGCTTTATAGATATTACACTTAGGTTGAAACTACCTGATACTGGGCCAGCCACTCAAGATGAAAATCGAATGACTGCAGCAGACTGGTACGTTAGAGAAGGCTCCCCAGCTGACTAACTGCTAACAAGAATATCAATTAGAATTTAAGTGGGTGATCATCTACGATAATGCAGAGATTATCGAACTCCTTCGAGACTATTGGCCTTTGTCCGGTAGTAATGGCCAAGTTTTGATTACAACGAGAAATCATTCTCTCGGTTTCGATCCAGCAGACGTTGGCCTTGAAATTCTCCCTTGGGATACAGATACCGGCTCCAAGTTCTTGCTACATCTTCTCGCGGGACACATCAGTGCCGAACTCTTGGCAAGCGAAACTCAATCGGCATACAGCCTCTCTGAGGGGTTAAAGTGGTCGTGCACTAGCGCTATCCAACATGTGTGGCTTGATCCACCGTCGCTCATGGTCTATATCAGAGCTTGTCGAGGTTTATGATAGATCCAAGGACTTTAAGAACGGGCTTGAAACCGTCTGGCAACTATCTTTTGAGAACCTCCGGCCTGATTGTGCTGCGCTGTTAGTGGCCTTTACTTTCTGTGCACCAGACAGTATACCACAGTCCGTTGTTCGAATTTAATGAAGAGACGGAAAACTTTACAGGTGACATGCTATGGTATCTTAACTCTGATCGGTTAGTGGATTGGGCGTTTTATACCCAAACTGCTTCCAGAAACTGCGATTGCTAACAATGAACACCCTAGTCTGATTACAAATACAGAGAAGCTGTTAACTCTTGCATTGATCAGAAGAGATAGATACCTTCGCGTATTCTCGATCCACCGTCTCATCGCAGCCCAGTTCCGCCGCTTTTTGAACCCGAAGGACTGTCAAAAGGAATTTTTTGAAGCTTCAATCCTAATGTATAATGTCTTTCCAAAGAGGCCAAAGACGCCAGGGGCTACCAGGGCTAATCTCTACAACGTTTGGGACAGGTGTCAACTTTGGTTGCAGCATGTGTTGCATCTCAAAAGTAGCTTCATGCAAGAGTGAAAGCGGGACCCAAACTTCTTCGCTTGGAGAGAGACTTGCGAGACATGGGTTTATGCAAACGGTTAGTGCGAATATATTAACAAACTAGTTCATCCACAACTTCATCCCCTTTACCAAAGCCTCTTCCTGGTATGTATACTGACACCACTGTTAGCTTCCTTCTTGAAACACAAAACTGGCGCGATCTGGAAGACCTCGTCACAGTTAATAAGATTGCCATGGCAACACTTCCCAAACCAGACCAGGAGATATACCTCCTCTCATCTACTGAAATTCACGTTTCCTCAATGTGGGCCTTTCGGGGCGATTCAAGTTGGCCCTCGAGAGCTTGCTGACGGCACACATTCTCAAGATGGCCGAGTCCCCCATCGACCTCCAGAATACCTGCTGGATCGAAGACAACTTGGCTACCATTTATGCGTGCTTAGGGGATTTTGACACTGCGATAGGGTGGATCGAACGCAGCCCTACGACGTGGAAGCGCTGGTCCGATTCAACGGGCGTTGAGTTCAAGTGTCCCCCGCTTATGAAGCTGACACATGGAAGAATCTTGGCTCATGGGAGAAGGCTTGATGAAGCAAGGGTGCAGTTGACTGAGGCGATAGATGGACTTTTGTCTGCTCAGCCGTTTGTCTGGGCACCAACAGCTACGTGAGTGCTCTATCTTCCTGATACACAGGCGTGTTAGAAAAAAGACAAACCGATGGTTGCATGAAAGAATTTGGCACTAATAATACACAGTTGCAGGTTTACCATAGGACGGCTCCTAATGTTCGAAGGGAAGTACGAAGCTGCAGAAAGCATGTTCTTAGAATCTCAGTACATGTGGCTTCAGGGCGACAAGTCTCGCGCTCTAGACTTCAACGGTATCATAGTATACCAATTAGGTTACTGCGTCTTGATGCAAGGGAACATAGATTCTGCACTGTAAGTTTGGACAAGCTGAGAATGATTAGTGTACTGTCGAGTCACGCCCTATACTGACTATGGTGTTTCCTTTCTTTGTTTTAGCAAACACCTCCAAGAAGTTAAGGTCATTAGCTCTATTCACAAAGATATGCATCCTGCCAAGTACGCTCGCTGCCTGTTCAAGCTATCTGAGGCATTACGTCAGGTGCCTGGACGGGAGGCAGAAGCTGATCAGCGGCTCGAAGAAGCGAAAGTCTTATACCTCCAAATCATCGGCAAGACGCGGATGATTACTACGGAGAGATCAAAAGATAATTCTCTCGCACATTTGGACGAAGTAAAGGAGGAAGAATTTAATGATCTCATACATATTAGTCAACGATAGAGTACTTAGGGTGAGGAATGAAATCTCTTTAAGACTCTCCCAAAGTGGCCACAATATCTTTGCATTCTCACCACCTAAGTATTGTCATGTGTATGCCCAAGACAGGCCTAGAAGGATCCTCATAGAATAGGCTGCTATACTATATAGTACAGTGCTGCATTTAACCACACATAGCGTAGTTATTTAAAGTCTTTAGCTAAGTGGTAGCTGGATCAGACTTTCAGCCCTAGGTGCCAACCCTGGGGTCCTGACGTTCACCACCTGCTCGGAGCCAATTCGAACTCGGGTGCTATATAGGGTACGCACGGCCACTGTAGTCAGAGGCCATTTTGCAAGTCTGACCCGGGGTCGGGGTCACTTCCTAGGGCGCTTGATAGCAGTACTAGATTATAGTATACTTATAGAGGGGCTTAGCTAATTAAATGAATTGCATTGAGACCGTTACACAAATCTACGTAGACTTCGCAACTTCTGTGGAATAGACTCAGCAATGTTTATAAAATAGACAATCATGCCATATGCTATATAGAGAACTAGCGGCCATCATAGTTTGAGGGACATTTTGCAGGGCCCAAACCGGGATCGGCGATACTTCCTAGACCACATACCACACTTCCAGTCTAATCATCGGTTGATTTTAGAAACTGATTTCGGATCTCAGTCAAGTTCTTTCCCTCGGCGAGAAGCAATCCTAACAAGACACGGGACTTCTGTGGATTTAAGAAACCACTCGGTATTCGCACGGCCCCTGAACTGCTGACGTCTGATAGAGGTACTTCACCATTGACGGAGCGAAAGCTGTTGACGACAGGAATCTGATAGCGATTAATAACGTAATTGATAGCGCTATCGACAGAGGAAGAGACTCCTCCAGCACCAGCACCGGCGTACTGATGTTATGAATTTGTGTTAGCGCTAGACAAAGCGATGGCAATTTCTAATATCTTGAGAAACTAAAGGAAACACGACACATACTACAATACCCTTAGCACCATTGCTAATCGCGCCATAGAGCGTATCATTTGACATGTCCTGATAGGAGAAGAGGATATCGACTCGGGGAATTGTTGTAATATTGGTCACATCAATAGCTTTCTTTCCAGTCGGAGTGACAGGCGGGTAAAAGTAGTAAGGTGTGTTGGAAACAAGGTAACCGAGGTTGCCCATTTCAGGCGCCTTGAAAGTATCGAGGGTATTGGCATTAATCTTGGTCGCATAGTAAGATGAAACGATACGGTCGTTCAACACCACAAGGGAGCCCCGATTTCGGGACTTGGGACTTGCGGCCACCGTAACAGCCTCAAGTAGATTAAAGGGACCGTCAGCAGAGATAGCTGTTGATGGCCTCATTGCACCGACGATCACAACCGGTTTGCCGCAGTTGACCGTTGCATCCATAAAGAAAGCAGTCTCTTCAAGAGTGTCAGTACCGTGGGTAATAACAGCACCGGCCATAGTCGGGTCCTTGCAAATGACTTCATTGATTGTATGGGCCATAAGAAGATGAATGTCTGACGTGACATCTTCACTACCAACATTGGCAATTTGAATGCCAGCAACATTTGCAATGGCAAACATTTGTGGCACAGCATTCATCAGTTCTAGAACACCCACCTGGCCGGCAGCATATCCGCTAGTTGCAGTATTGCTGGAGGCCGTGCCAGCAATCGTTCCACCTAAAGGTTATTAACCATCAAAACCGGGTTTACAAAGTAAGAAAGGAGTATACCTGTGGCAAAGATGGTTACATTGGGAAGACTAGAGTTCATATGTGTGAAGTTAAGCCCATTAGCATTGGTGAAAATGAAGGGATTTGTTGAGTTTGTATCTAAGTCTGCACGGGGAAAAAGAAAAGGTGATGCAGATGTCGGTATTACCCATAATGCTGATAGAGCAACAGTCACAGTCCAAGCCATAATAATAATGATAATGATAATAATAAAAAGAAGACAAATTTAAGCGGAGTTCAAGTTAGAAATCCTAAAACTGCCTCAAAATTGGCTTCTAGGGAGCTTTTCATTCCCTTTTTTTATATCCACTCTACGGTTATTTAGCCTTCTTATATAGTCGCTCAGTGAGCATCATAATTCCCAGTTTAACTGGAAAGGTACCTGATGACTTATAGAAAGCTTACTGTTCCGAAATCTCCATTACCTTCTCGATACGGCTATAGATAGACACCTCTCCAATGCTTTCGAAGATCCTTATCTTCGCTGTGGGGAATGGCCTTATCTCTAATCAGTAGCCAGTTCCCGCAATGATAGCTGTCGCCCAATCATGACTAATAAATCGGGCTAATGTTTCTTATTTAAAAAAATCTACGTACGAAGTACTTCTGAACTCTTCTTATCGGCCGCTGTTGGAACTGATAATTGTGGGAAAGCTGGAAAGAATGGAGCCCTTCGGCACAGTAAGAAACCTCTTGTCAGCACGGTTGGTTGAATACTCCGTAAAGGTTTTCAATCCGCGCGCGAAAATGCGAGAGGTAACTAATCGGCTCCGTGATTGATTACGTTATTCTCACCTCCTTGGCTAGTTTTACTAAGCAAGCTTTTTACGGCTTCTTCCATGATTCAAAACCTTAGTCTCGAATACGGCTGTGCCTGTGGGGAGTGTATTTAAGGATTTCTGTTATCCAGAATGAACCTGACACTTCCTTGAGAAGCTGAAGTCGGAGGTGACTCTCTCGACGAAGATATTAAAAATGGGGAGATATGGACTGAATGGCACCTACATAACTTTACACACATCGCTCCTGACATAGTAAAATTTTAAGACCACCAAATCTCTTTGCAAAAGCTTCTGGGATATGTTCTTTCACTTCTTCCAGATACCCTGATATTTAGAATGGGACATTATCCCACAAATGAAAAATATCTTCTAAGCACTATACAACGCTAACGAGTGGCCACTAATCACACAGAACTATTTGGATCGCAGCTGTATATTTGAGGGCATTCAAGCTGCATTAGAACTACTGTTTAAGCTCACAATAGATCAAGGCAAGAAAATAGAAAGCGGTTTATTTAGATATTAGAGGGAGGAGTTAAAGCTGAAGGTTTGTCGGAGTTATCTATGAATTTAGATTTGTTTCGTTCGCTTGCGATCTCCACAGCGCAATGATGCTTTGGAGTAGTCCTTGGTCAGCATCCAAATTATCTAGTCCTTGTAGACGACACTAGTTTTATTATAGTCACTCGGCGGCTCCTCTTCGTATGCCTCAAGACCTTCAGGAATCTGAACTATAGCACTTTTCGTCCAAATATGCATGGCCCCGGACAATAGTTCCTTGTTCAGTGCTTCCAGACACCCGCCATTGACTGACACGTAGACCCCTCCTCCGTGCATTAGCCGCGTACCACATTTCTTGCAGAAGTAACAATGCTTTGTCCGGCCAGAGTCCGTTTTGTTGTGACTGTATACTCCGATATTGTCCGCCCCAGAGGTAGCAGTCGCCTGTATATCAAAGGCGGGAAAGAGAGCCGTTACGCCGAAAGCGGATACGCTTTGCCGTCGACACTCAAGGCAGTGGCAGATATATCTTCACTGGATCTTCAAGAGGGGTAGTAAAGCAGACAGTCGCATTGGCAACGGCCTTCCATTCTTCAAATATTTGAGTGAAGCGAGATTGAACGCAACCAATTCTATGTTCTGCCTGAACAGACGATAGCCGATTGGACAAAATCTAGACGCAGTGAAGATTAATTAAAATCGTAGGAGATATAAGGTGTTTAGGTTCTTTGTAAGACTGTCCAATGTATCAATTAGATCTTCAGCAAAGGGTGGAGATTCCCTGGAGAGTCGGGGAACAAACGCGGGAAATTAAATTTGCTCGGCACACCTTCCTTCAGTCTCAATTTGGCGACGCAGCATTCCGAAGAGGTCAGTGGTAAAGATAAGCTGCTGGGAAATTGCAACTTGTCTAATCAGGCCGAGATAAGATCACCAATTAGGACTATATAGCTCGAACGTAACTAATCTTATCAAAATACTTAATTTTATTTATTCTGAAAAATTAAAATATATTATCTAGTCTACTAGATACCGTGTCTGATTACCTGGCGCACGTTTTTAATCGAGTTTTGAAGCATTAAAAAATATTAATATAACAACAACGACCCGATAAAATTATTAGATTTTTTAATGTAGCATTCTAGGCAGGTCAAAATAGTATTTTAGCTAGATTTTAGTGTTGCAATAGCGTTCGGGCAGTCGAATCTGCCGTCCTGTCCTAGTAGTAGCCAAAGGAGCTTCTTCAACTTCAGTCTCTCTTAGGACACTATTCTGATTGATTTTTTTGCTCTAGGAGGTTTAGGTGCCTTTTGTGGGTTCTGATTGGCTTGTTTGATGTCATTTTGAAGTTGTACAGCAGCTAGCTTTGCTGCTATTTCATCCTCCTTTAAGCGTTGCTTTTCCTCCTGCGCTTGAAGCCGTGCCAGACGATTTGCTTCTCGAATTTGCTGTTTTTCTTTAGCTAATTGTTCTTTCTCCT